>ML994057.1:10303-53498 GCA_010093945.1 Delitschia confertaspora ATCC 74209 | reverse complement strand
GAGGAGGAAGAGGAGGAAGAGGAGGAAGAGGAGGAAGAGGAGGAAGAGGAGGAAGAGGAGGAAGAGGAGGAAGAGGAGGAAGAGGAGGAAGAGGAAGAGGCTTTTCGTCGGAAAGAATTATGGCAGAGATGGGTAACGTTTTAGGGCCTTTGTTTCTTTTTTATGTCTTTTGTTCCTATACAATGTTTGGACCTCTCTTCTCAGGACTCTTTCCGCTCTGTATTACTTCTATGCTCTGTATTATTGGCAACAGTAGTCGAAAACCACTCATAACGCGAATATATATCTTCCCAGAGATCTTCTTTCTCTCGTTCCTTGCGGACCTTTTAGCCAGACAATTTTCTTACAAAGAGATTTCCTTCCCAAGAACTCTGTCTCAAACCCCTCCTAGCATTCCCAAAGCTTTTCGATACTAATTATCCCAAGCGTTTCCCCAAGATCCCGAACCTATTTCTTGAAAAAAATCTAGTAGGTTTAACTATCACTATTTCTATACGCTCATCACTCTTCATCCCCCTTTCTCACCAGCTTATCCCCTCTCTCTCCGCCGGTTTTTACTCTGTATAATATCCCAACTTCCTTTCTCTCTTTGATCCTCGGCAAAGCATTATGATGAAACCAATTCTGGAAGACTTAATAAACCACTACTCATCTTCTGTTAGCTGCCCATGCATGGTCTGGATGTTTATGCCACGGAAAAGAGGCATGGTTGGCAATATTTCTATAACAATATGCACCTTATCAACCTCAAAGCGCCAATGAACCGGTGAATGCAGAAGCGAAAAAAAGAAGGCGTAACGCCACCACGACGCACTATAAAATCCCGAAGCGCTATCAGATACCTAGAACACCCATATCTACATTCTTTGTGAGACATCACAACCCACCACATCACCCATACCCCCCAACTACGCGCCCAACATACCCATCAAAGCCCGCTACCCCCTTTTCGCCCCTCTCCGTGCCGCCATACAACCCCGGTCCACCGCCAGGCAAAACAAGTACCTTCTCCGCCTTATGCACAAACTCTCTCGAAGCGATAAACTGGAACATGACTACTGTAGCACTCATTCCCGGAGAGGTCTCGCCAGCATGCTGACCAGCTTCTTCGTCGTCAAAGCCAAAGCCAAAGCCAAAGCCATGGCCCTCATCGTCGTGCCTAGTAGAGGGATGGGTATGGTTCGGCTTGACTACGTCTTGTACATCAACCTCCGGCATCACAGAAACCACTTTCGCAGATGCTCGGACACTGGCGACATAGACCACTACCCCACTCCCTACACTAAGGTTTTTGACAGCTTCCGCATTACTCCCCGAGAATCTGACAGATATGACTCGATTAGCCTTTGGATCGCCCTCAACGAGAACCATGCCTTTTCTTATCCGTACCAAAGCTGGGGTCGCACCAGGTAGATCAAGAGGAGTGACGCCTATAGTGCCTACTTGGCCAGCTTGGAGAGTTCGAACGGGGAGACGTAGGTTGCGGAGGGAGGTGATGCGTACTCGTCTCCATTCTGAATTTCTATCATAAAGAGTATCTCCAGCATTGAGGAGAGAACTTGTATTGGTCGTCCCGTGCAAGACTCCCGTGAATGATCTGGGAATCGGTCCTGGTGAGGTTCGCTTAGAGCGATTTGGAGGCGTCGAGGCTTTCCCACTTCCGCTGTCACTATCATCTGGAATGACATCAACAGGATAAGGTCCTAAAACCAGCTCATCTCCTATTGCCAACGTTCCAGAATAGAGATGCCCTCCAACGATCGTAGATCCTCCGAAAGTTGAACCGGTATGCGATCCAGGCTTTGACAAGGCTGAAATGTTACCATATATATCCTCAATGTGGAAAATAGTCTTATGAGGAGAATCAGGTATAACGGCTGAACTCGGTATTGGCAGTTCCCTGAGTATGGCATGAAGCTTGGCGATACCGGTCCCTTTGACTGCGCTGGTAAGTAGAATGGGAACTGTGTCCAAGGGCGCAGTCCTGAGAGGACCTAGCACCTTTCTGGCCTCAGTAAGATCACTTGAGGATATTGTAGTCAGTTGTGACTCTGGCACAACGCTGGGATTATGAGGAAGTATGCATGGCTTTTTCCCTGCTGCTTTGAGGGTGGACAGCAGCCTGGACAATGTCTGACGGATTCCGGACTTCGTAGCAACGTCCAGTTTCGTAATGATTAAGACCAGTGGAAGCTCCAGATTCAGGCAAAGTTGAAGATGGGCCTGAGAAAGGTCAACATCTGCAAGCGGTGGGGCCAAGTTTTCCTGTGAGCTCGATGGAATACCAGTCCTTCCAGAGGGGTCGTCTGCGCTATCTGCGGGTACACAGAGCAACGTCCAGTGCGGGGACCAACCAACGAGCCCACGTACAGTGGTTCGCCGATAGCGGGGATGCCCGGCAGAGTCAGAAAGGAATACCAGCCTTCCGCCTTCTGCAGAGGCATGAATATCTAGCCAGGAGGTCACATTTCCAGATCCATAGCTGACGACCTGACTGGATACCGAGTCATTGCTCTGACCAGAAAGATCATGATATCCAATCAACTCCTGGGTGACAGAACTAGTCACGCCAGACTCGATTTCATGTCGGTGTTTCAAAAGACTGAGGCGACTTTTACCACGCCCATTATCCAGAGTGGCAGTAGATAGGCTGCCAAGGAGGCTGGATTTCCCGGACATGGTTGCACCCGTCAATGACACACGTAGTTGCTCAGTTGCCTTCGGTTGATCTGCTATCAACGACGAATTAGCAAGTGCAGCAGGGATCTGAGGTAAGCCGGCAGAATCCTTCTGCGCAGTACCATGTGTCTCATTTTTGGCCAGGGTTTGGTCCGGAAGAACAAAGGCTTCTGCGACCCATAGTTTCCCTGCTCGAACCCGTTGCTTCAACTCGCCAGAGAGTTCGACATGTTCGGTCCATTCGCATTCGCCGACTGCCACCTTACGGAGAACTTCGACACGGCAGCCTAGACTTGCCGCCATTGCCCGCAAGTTATTGAGACTTTCTTCCAATTCGTCGTCTGCCAGACCCACAAAAGTGCCATCATCGGCCACACCAATTTCATACAAAGCACCTTTGCTCTCTTCCAAACCGGGCAAGATTCGCTGGGGCACCGACGGGACGGCCAATTGACACTCGTCCGGAAGCTGAGGTAAGATCAAGGGTGTGGAGGATGATACATGATAAGGACACGATTGCTGCAGTCGCCAAAGTAATTGGGTAGTCAACTGCTCTAATCGATGCTGGCGAGACTGAGTCGCAGAAAATGGGGGCGGCGTATTGGACAGGTTCGACTCAGAGACGTTTGGGAATGTGGAAGAGGCAGTGGAAGGGCTCTCCGTACGACGAAGAGACCCGGATACATGCCGTGCCGTAGAGGCGCGGGTGAAGGACCGACGTCGCCGAAGCAGCAGATGCAGCTTGTATTCAGTTGGCCCTTCCTGTGGCTCTGCCTCCAATCTTGTGATTGTATTCTCGCCTGCATTTCCAAAGCTTGGGTCCGATATATGGGTTCCCGTCGGTGTAGGCCCCGAGGGCTCTAGCTTCGAGTCGCGCAGGAGTGATTGCTTCAGCTTGGAAGCTGCTGGAGGCGTTGCCCATGGGGAAGACACCCGTGGGGGGTCGGGGTCATAAGTGAATATCGATGCCATGCCTTTGCTTGGCTAGATGATAGTGGGAGGGATTGATTCGTCCTGGTTATGACAGGAGTTGCGGGTTTCACTATACACGCCGCCGCACGCGATATAAATAGTATGATACTGATATAGATCGAGAGTTCGTATGAGAATAATGTGTCCGAAATAATCGAGTTGTTAATGGTAGCATTTTGGCTGAAGATATACGCAAATGAATGGGTCGATGCGTCGACAATCTGTCGGTGAGAAAGAACGATTGCTGAAGGCAATCGGACTGAAAGATGCAGATACAACCTCAATGGTTCAAATCTGGAAAAACATATTGTCCATGATCATGAAGCGGAGATGCCCGTGTCGGGGAATGGTGAGGAGAGTGGTGCTGAGATTGATATAGGTAGAGATGGCGGGGAGCTCTGAAGTTGACTCTGGACATTATCGCCTAAAGCTGAGTCATCGCGTGATGATTCCTAGATACTCTAGGACGAAAGTCCGACATGAATCATGATTTTGAGTCATAAATCTTCGAATGTACATTTTTGACAGTCTGACTTCTCTAAAGTTCAGTATATGACATAAAGAAGAGATTCAATATGTGAGTCACGTGAACGCCGGTCTTGTGGGGGGGAGTGGGGTCCACTCCACATCAAGAGTTTCCTTTTATCAACTCATCGCCAAAGAAAATCTTGACCTCATTCCAACTCGCTGTGGGAGACTGGCCACTCAAACATACCTGGAACTAACCTATTAAAAGAGAACTGCAATTGCTATTTGTGGGGTTATAGTACCACGTCCCAAGCAGCCTCAGCCCAACTTGAAGCAAGCCGCTGAAAAATCACAAATATACGGTTACTGGCCTGGGCACTGGAAAAGCGATGGAAACTTCCATCCGCTGCTGAGACGATTCAAAGTTTGATCCTCCCCACGCGGAGGCGGTGGATGGAGTCGAATTCCTTCGTGGCAGCAGCCGGAATCCTTCAGTCGTCTTGAGAACCTTAACACGACGTGAGCATTCCGCCCACGAGCTTATGATCGATATTGTGAGCATTCTTTTCTCAGCGTCCTCAAAGATCGCTGGCCGGGAAGCTTAAGCCGATACTACTGTAAGCTGTCACGTCTGTCCACATCCAGAGAGTAAGTCAGTCAGACACTTCTGGAGGCTGGAACGCAACATTTGGCGACGAGGCAGACAAGATCTTCATTCTCCGGGTCGTGAGGCAAGATGAAGACGTAGAGATTGTGCCCGATAGACGCCGAATAGATGTCACCTCCTAGCTTCGAACTTAGTATGGCGGAGAGGTATCAGAGGTTCAGGGATGGGACTGAGGCGCCCAGCAACATGCCAGGTTCCTCTCTTGCATGACTGCGGTGCAGTCCAACTTCCCTGCAATCAGTATCTCGAACTCTTTTCACTTCAGAATTCCAGACATAGCCTCACGGACCACCATGCTCGAGGATGAAGAATGAGGCCGCAATTGCGCCGCAACTGCGCAGTAAACGACGCAGGGGCTAATCTGTGGAACCGTTCCGACGATATGGTAAGTTCAAAGCCAAAGGCATGCCATGACTTGACGACGTGACGAAGGTACAGTAACTCAGTGAGTCTGTACGTACCAGAATCCGGTAGAACGTCGTCTAGCCTCTGGAAGCAGTAACCCGCCGAACGGCAGTGTCCAACTGACAGGGAAGCGGGGTGTGTATCAAGGACGGCGAAAACGGCTCAATTCGAGACATCTCGAGGCCTAAGGTCATCGGGCCTTGACCGCATATACGAAACACTCGCTCCTCTTTTGACTGTTTACTGTATTCTGCAGTCATAGGCGGAACATGATTACGCTCAGTTCGTACAACAGCTGCACTTCGCATGACTTTCGACGTCGTAAACGGGAAAGCACGGTCCTTAGATCATGGCGGGATGGCGACGAACCGTGCCGTTTCCCACTATCGTGTCAGTTTCCGTCCTAAGTGCCAGCAGAGAACATGGCCCATAACAGTCTCAGGCCCTAAACTCAGGACTGTGGAAACTCGAAACAGTCAAGGACTCTGGTACCGTGAATCAGCCTCGCTTATTTCGTGCTCGTTCGATATTCCCCATATGATAGCAGGGGACGGTGGGATGTATAGTTGTTTCTTGCGAGATAAGAATGGACCATCGGACTTTCACCGACCCCTGCATCTCTTGTTGTTTCGAGTGGAGGACGAGAGAAGCTGTGATTCGGTGACCATACGTACAGACCATGGCTTTGCACAATTTCCGAATTGAGGCAGAGTGGCAAAAAAAATAACCAGGCTGGCCTGCAACCTAAAGCTGAGGGACGATATGCGTGAATAATGCTGGGCACCTGCATGTTGCAAATTGAGAGTATCAGTTCATTTCAGAACTAACTCTGTCAGCTGCATAGCCTTCCTCCTTTTAGTGTTAGACCCTATAGAAGCTGCTAGTGTATGACAGAGAAGGTTAGAGGGTCCACGCTCGCCAACAGAATGGTTGGCTAGCATGGATCCAGAGGCCGGTTCATTAGGTTCCCAACTGCCTTGCAGCGGCCGCATGAGAGACCTACCTCTGCAAGGCTGGTGGGGGTTCGTATGATTTGTAAACAGGAGGATCAAAATGCTCACTCGCGCTGACTTGCTTTTAGCTCCTCCCGCTCTCCTGTCCCATCGGAAATCCTGCTTCCTCCCGTTGAAGCTTCTTTCATCGTTCAAGTGGATGGGGTAGCCGCTAGGGATGTAGTCACGGTCCCCGATAAGAAGAGCTAAGGTTCGGCTGGGCTTAGCGAAAGGTGGCATGCGCTCACACTTGCGCGGATCCGGCGTAGGTATTGTTGGTGTGTGAATCGCGGGCATGTCCATAGGGCTGGGTAGGCGGCGGCCTTCAGCTCTGGAGTATCCAGTGTTCCTTTCAATCCAAACATCAATTCAGTATCTAATAGTAGCAGGCTGCCAGCACGAAGTTAGTCTATTAGATAAGGCATAATCGAAATTCCCAGGGGGAGGCAAGGTTCCGCAAACCAGATCTTAATGCGGAGTTTATATGGCAGTGTTGAATCGTGGCCAGATAGTTGGGTGTTGGTTTTAAACACTTGAACCGAATCGGGTTTCCCTTAAGGCCTCCAATATCCATAATGTGGTGAAAAAATGGCCATCCTTGATCCATCAAGCAGACATCTTGGCATACAGGGGCCGAACAACGACGGCATGTTGCGTGAATATCGGGATTCGTGGGTTAATTCTGTTGTTGGCGCTGGTAGCGCTGATGATATCCAAGAAGAATGGGAGGACGTTGAGTGCGCTGGCTTCACCGAATCTAGATATGCGGCGGCAAGTGTAACATAAATCACCCTCCACAAAGACGGTATGAACCTATGATCATGGGACTTGGGCCTTACGCCTTGGTGTTGTGATACCACACCGTGTGCAGCCTTATCGTATTTGGACTGACGTCTGACATGATACGGGACTGCTGACGAGGTCAGTTTGGGTCAACTGGCGGTCTCTCTCAGAGTGCTTTGACAGGGCTTCGACATAAATGGAAATATCTCCTAATGACGGTAATGCAGTTGAAGATATGTGAGGGATGAAGTCTGATGAAATGAAAGATACCTGGGACTCGGCAACCGGGGACTAGCGGATCCGGGCCGCCCCCAACTTTCCTTTCTCGGGTCCCGAGCTAAGTCCAACTTCATGTCTTGAACACTAACCCTCCAACTCTTCGAAACTTTCCACTGAACAGACACAAGCACCAGATGAGATTCTTTCTTTCGTTTGATTGGCAAGACCAACCCGTTTAATATCATGTCAGCATTCTTTTTGACTGCGGCGCAGCTATTCCAGCCCCGCCACTAATTAAACCCCTCTGACACGTCGTACTGGCTGCTATCTGGCCGACCGATTATGCATCTCATTCCCCAACGATGTGGTCAGCGAGGATAGAGCCGCTGGGATTATCCGTCTCCCTCCACCATGTGTGCGGCCCAAGGCACATGGTTTGGAAAAAGGCGGTGTAACGGACGTCATCGACACACTCACATCATCTATCGGACGAACTGTATCCGCCGAGACGATATGGATAGAGCCTCAGACTGAGTCCATGAAGAGTCAGCGTGCGTATAGGGCTGTTTTCAAGGTCCACGTCAAACTGTCCATGCTTATCACTGGACCCCCCTTGAGGTACCGTTGGGAGAAGAATTGCTAGAAACCACTCACACACGCATGGCGCGGGATACCTTCCACTACACCTCCTACCCAAATCAGTATACAATTATCCAGATACGAATCTGTAGATGGGTTTCGGAGAGACCACGGTTTAATTTGGATCAACTCTGAAATAAGGAAACCTTCCTAGCCTGCTTTGAAAATGAGAACAGGGGTTTTCCCAATCCCGGGGGATAGGTATGGACTACTATTTCAGGACAACGGGCGGCACGGTACGACTTCTCAAACACCGCACCACACAAGGTCCCCCATGCTGGTAAATATCACGTGGCGACAACCATGAGTACTACTTCCTGTTAGCGTCTATGCAAAACTATCACAATACTAAGAGTCACCCATGTGATAGACTCTGCACCTAACTAGTTATCAGGACCACTAAACCTCTTCAGTCCGTAGTACCTCGTATTTCCAAGATCAGCTCAGGGGATTTATGCCACCAACCAATGGCAACTAACCCGGCCCATACTCCGTAGACAGTTGTACTTTAATGACCGGACAGCCATGGCTTGTGTTGCTCTGTGTCTACTGCAGAGTAACACCACCAACGGCTGTGATATTGATGAACGGGTGCTAACTGTCAGACACCAGTGGCCGCAAGGCTTACCGCCCCATCGTATTCTCACAAGAGTCTCTCGCACGGGAGGCCTAGGACGAGCAACCCAAATTACCTATCCGGTACCAACATGGAGGCAGTGTTGTTTCATGTCGGATATGATTTACACGTGATTAAAGTCCTAACGGGACAGCTATTGCGAGCTGGTCGCCGATGTTCAGACCCTGTTGTTTCATGCTGGACAATACCTGGCTCTATGATTGCGCGTAAATTTGACTGCATCAGGCACCTATTGCGACCCTCTTCGGCATATTGCTGATCACCAACTTACCGGCACTAGGTGGTGCAGCCAACTCCTGAGCCACCTTTTCTCCAACCTAAGACGAGCGCCACCTACTCTCGCTTCCTCCTTCATATTGAATCTATAGTGTACGTAAGGTACGATAATTAAGAAGTTCGATATGCTCCATTTGCGCTGTCTGCTGGCCCTTAACACGCAGATATAGCATCAGTCAGAAGCTTGGAGTGCTGGCGGATTGCTGCAACACCGGGTGCTGTCTACCACCGCATCGCGCGCTTTAAATCCTGGTGTTGAACGGACGGCTTAAAATCCGGGTGTTGAACGGACGACTTTAAATCCGGGTGTTGAACGGACAACCTTTTCCCCCGATCGGTCTCTTGCCCGACAGGTCCTTGCTCGTTTTAAACCACCGTGACCATCACGATGGTCACGGTGGTAGGGTTGGAAATTTGTGCGACTAAGCTGTGAAGTTCTCGCTCAGCCCTACGGACTCATCGTAAGGCAAACTTGCGCTTTGCTGACATGAGCGAAGTTGGTGAGCATTGGCAATATATAGGCGTCGGCCGCTCTGAGTTGGTGTGCATTTTATGACTGTTGTCGGTGGGCCCTCGCTCTCTGATGATTGAAGCAGAGATAAGCACATTTGGCGAGAGTGGATAATCCGTAAGTATGTGTGTATGTATGTTCAGACGGATCTTGATTTGGCGAGCACCAGATGTATATGGATAAGTAGTAAGACTGAGAGAAGACTGAACAAATCTAGAGGTTCGAAATAAATGGAAATGCTGAACGTAAAACTCCAATCTAAAATGCGGATGCCTCGTGAGCCACCGTGTATCCCCAATGATCCACACCGAACTCCCTGAATAGTTGTTTTAAGGTCTAATGTCATGACGTTGGAAGCCGCTCGATCGGTGACCGGTTAATGCTCTGCCGCGACTCGGTTCCGGTCAACGGGAAGCCTTCCTCTTATGTGTCGTTCGCCGGGATCTGTTCCCAACTGCGCATGGCATACATGCACCGAGAACATAGAACGCCGTTCTTCCAGAACATTTCGATGCCTGCGTAATGCTCCGCCTGACATCCTCCAAGCGGACGCCTTCCCGCCCCCATCCTTCCCATTCTCATCATCCCCAACCATGACAACAGCAACATCCCATCTCACATAGTAAGATTTGTATCACCATAAGCCATGCGTTAAATCCCATACGCGAAGTCTCCCTTTTCATCTTGTGTTCTCCATCTAGTGAGTTCAGCCCTAGGCAGATCATCTTACCTACTGGTATCCGAAGCCCGCCTCGGTTTACACTTGCCATTGACATAATGCCCGTTCCTAGCCGTCGTCCGCGTAAACTCCGCACCGCAATTCTTACAATAGCTCTTAGCAGCAGTACCGGACTTTTCACGCTGATGTCGCAGTAGGTTGCTGAAGGTGGAAAATTGGCGGCCGTTGCAGCCGTGCTCCCAGCATTGTGGCTTAGGCCGTGAGTTGAGAACGCGCGGCATCACGTTGCCTGCTGTACGTTCACTGGATGGGGGAGGAATAGGTGCGGAAATTGGGGGCGGAAGGCTGGCTGGTTGTTCGTAGGGTGAATAGGGTGCTGATGAGGTTGAGGGCGGGTACATGGTTGGTGGGAGTGGGGTATATCCCATTTCATAACTTGTTGGTGGGTAGATTGGCTGTCTTTCAGATATTAGTCTCTGAACACTCCTGGAGTGGCAGATGCTACTTACGGTGGATAGCTAGAATTATTGCTCACTAGTGGAGGGATACTGGGCTGGATCGCGGGATAGTTGTAGTTATGAGGCGGGGGGCTTAGTATCGGTGTAGGTTCACTGGATGATGGAGGATAGTTTAGAGGTGCGGGACTGACGCGCATAGAAGCTAAAGACGGTTGATAAGGACTCCGTGGACCTGAAGATGGTTGATAAGGAGGTAGAACTGCATAATCCCCTGATCTCCTCGTCTGTTCATGGTTCTGTAGTGATAGGCTGGATGCGTAGGCTGGAGGATATGGAGCTGAAGTGTGGGGTTGCTGTGCTGGTGACTTTGATGAGTCGGCGTACTGAGGATGAGACATTGTCGAATAATCTGAGAATTGTTAGTAATGGTATTCGTAGCTTAGATGACCCAACCGTCTGATTACATACTCGTAGAATCTAGAGGCGAAGAACCGTAGTGATCTAAATGTGCGTACTGACTTGGCATCATGAAGCCCAATGTGCTATCCTCTGGTTAACAGCTATTCTCACGACATTGCTGAGGAATTAACTACCTCATATCTTGCAAATCAACAGATGGATTTTGTTGGTGTTCCACTTCCGGGGGGAGATCTAGTCCGTAGTCACCTGCACTGTTGTCCTCAGGAAGTGACGGCAAAGACGTCGGTAAAAGACTAGAGCCTTGAAGAACTGATGGTTCGTAGCTCACCGGTCCTTCCTCAGTGGTTAGGGAAGCTAACTCAGGGCGGGACTGGGGGTGTGATTGGTAAGGAGCGAACTGTAGAGATTCGGTGAGAAGAAGATCTGGGGAAGCGGGGCCTTCTAATCCGGTGGGATGGGACGTGTTGCTAGGCGGAAATGGATCGAGGTCTTGGGAGGGATCCCACACCGGCTGTGATTGCACCTCGCTGGGTTCGGATTGGTAAGCGGTAGATGGGCGGCGAGTCGACAGAGAAGTCGCGGCACGGCGAGAGCGCAAGGACCGTACTTGGGGAAGTTCTGGTAGTTTGACGGCGATGTTTTGGCCAGCGCGGTTCCTGTGTCGGCGTGAGTTCGTTGAAGTCTTTGGTGTTTGTTTAGGGGACCGAGGGGTCATGATCAACAAATAGAGGGTAACATAGGGTTCAGATGAAAGGACACTAGTGGGAATTACATACCCTTTTGTTTCTCAATGGGGATAAATTTGGTGCGTTTATAGTAGCCTTACGATGAGAAGCACAGAAGAGCGTGCAAGGCAGACTCTACGGCATTGATCAAGGTTTTGAAGGCGGCCTGCGCCATGCCCGGGGGGGTTCGAAGTCAACATATACAAAGGGTATAGGATACCTGAGCACCAAACCAAATGGTGTTAGAAATCCAACTGCATTTTCCCGGCAGAGCGGCTGCTCACTGGTTGGTGCCTTGAAGGATTAGTGACCCTGGGACATGCCCCGTGGGCCAAGCTCCCGACCGTTAGAACTTAGTTGGAGGACGTGCATTATATTAGAGCAACAGACTGGTACGTACGGACTCTGTAGGTTCATGGAGGCGGTAAGCATCCCGTTTGTGTGGTGACGGATTATTACGCGGCAACGCCCTTGGGAAATTCTGAGAGTGGCGAGCATTCTGTGCTTCCATCAAATAAAGATTAAATCCCGAGAGCGCGCGAGAGCAAAGGGGCGCGCGCGGAGGGCGGACACTGGACAGGGTGGTGAGAGTTTTGGGGACCTATTAAGACGTTTAGGCGCCCAGTGAGTGGTGCGAGTCACCGAACATCGTCAATTCACGCCTTTCACCGCGCATTTGCCCATCTAAGCATTGGGTAACTGTACAGAGGTGCATTTCGAAGTCCCCATGGCGAATGTACATGGTACTCCGTCCATGTATCTTGCACAACAGGAGCTGGGATGTGGCTCAATGTCCATGTCGACTCTCACGGAGAGACTCAACATCGCCGAAATGCAGCAGAAGACACACTCCCTGCATCGAACGTCTCTCTCTGTTGGTGGCTTGCTACCATGATGGGCTGCACCGCTGCATTGCGCCGGCGCGGGCAACGCGGGCACGGAAGGGCAAGGGGCCTGGTCGGTTAACGGTGCTGGGTTCGTTGTGAGTGGAGGTCATGAGAGGGGTGAGGCACGTGCGAGCTGCTTCACCCTATCGCCAAACCTCGCCCGTGAGATTCTGCACCCATAATAGGCCGCTAAGCCACAGAAATACATCTTTGCTTGGAGTCAAGTGTCCGTGCTGGTTCTCCTGCTGTTTCTCATGCGATGTGTGCATATCAAGTGTCGGTCAATCAGATTCATCGGGAACATCTCAAATCTGTGCTGGTTCGTGTGTTTGACTCTATTCTCAGTCGGATATACACAAGCATACACGACTCGCTGTGAGTTGCAGTGCGGGTTCGCTTGGAGTCGGGTCAATACTTCGGAGTATACTGCATGCTTCTGGAAAGGGCATCGAAGGATGGCAATCTGTCGCGAGCCGAAGTCTGACAGGGAGATCGGATAAGAGAGGATGAGCATCTTCGAGCGCACAATGCATATGTAATGCTCGAGACCAACTTATATTAATCTCCTCAGAAAACGGAACTGAAATGGCCTCTTTATATTCCCAGGCAGGATTCGTAGGGCGTATGCTGTCCATTGTGAGGCTGTAGATTGTCTAAGGTAACGTGGAATAGCAAGTTTTCTCTTTAGCGTACTTGGAGGTGGATATATCGGATCCGGATAAGAGTTGTAATTCTGCCATCTTGATAAGTGTAAATATCTGGTGCAATGTTATTAATACTGGAGTATCTCGGTAATGTCAACAGCCCCCCGATTATCTGAGCGTAATTGCAAAAGCTCAAAGCGGGAATAGAACAGAGCACCCAGTGGGGTCTCCTAAACTGCACTCCAACGTTGCTGGGCGTGCGCAATCATTTGGCTGATCGAGTTTGACTTAAGGAGGGCTTATCACGGAACTTGAAAAAGTAAACTCTAGCGCCGGACACGAACTGCGCGCTTTAGAACTTCAAGGCAATCTTATGGTCTTAGGCCAGACATTGTTCAGGCTGACGTACTTTTACCCCACGAGACCAGTCGTGTTGTTTACCCTTTAAAGCAGCGGCAGCAGCAGCGGCAGCGGCCGTGCGGTACAGCTGTAGAAGATTATTAGGAAACCTGCAGGAAAGGACCGACCGTCCATGCACTCTTCGCAGGAGGGCTTCGGTGCCCGTTTTCCACGCTGGCTCCAACGATGTGGGGTGCAAAATGGTCATGTGATACATGATCATCCGGCTATATATTGAACCAGAGTGGACTTGAAGGAAGTGTATAAAGTCCACTATTTATAGAAGGCATTGGGCGGCCTGGATATGCATTTTTGACGAGAGAACTAATCCCGGTGCGAGCAGTATTTTGAAGTCTGACATAAAAGCTGACGAATAAGAACGTGGGTCAGCCCTGTGAATACACGGCAGAACCCAGACAATCTGATACGAATGTTAATCAGGTTTTAGGCCTTTTGTTCCACTACTGTGCTACACCGACGAAACATCATACTTGTCTGCTCGGAAATAAGCACTCTCATCCGACTGCGAATCCGTGACGGTCGATGGACCAGAACCAGGCTGTTAAAAATTGTGCAATATTTCCATTCTGTTACAAATTCTCCGGGAGCTCGTCTGACGGGTCTGAAGAGGGATGAGCTCTTGGCTCCCGTAAGGCTTCAAATATGCGGCTGCCGGCGCTGAGTGGTACGACGATAGATCTCGCTCTTCGGATTCCCAAATACTACAGAAACGCCCCGACGGCTGTTTCCGTCTGGTATCTAACTTAGATATACCCGGGCAGCTAATTACTGTGAGGCCAGATCCAGATTAGTGTCTCGATCATAGAAACCATAGGTGTTCCATATCGAATGACCCCGAATCCAAGTGCAGCTGATAGAGGGCAAAAAAGGAAAATATGTTATCCGGCGATTTTTGTGAGTGCAAAGAGTCAGTCAACGACATTACTAACGTAACCTACAACCATGACCAACGGTAAAGGGATGATGCTTGTGGAAGAATAGCAACGAGGACAAGAGTTGTACGCGTAGACAATAAGACCGAAATAAGCACTGTGGGAAATGATGTGAGAGCTGATTTCATTTCTAGGGTCAAGGAAGGCCGCCTGAACGTCCTGCAGAGCCAGAAATAAACGATGTGGTATATAGCCACTGCTCTTGCGTCGTATTCTGGACTTCTTCATAGTCAAGTCTTCTGGAGAAATAATGTGCGCTGTAAACGGGTCGCTCCTTTCTGTCTGTCCTACAGTAGCTGTCGGCATTAATAACTGTAGTAAAACCCGTATCACGACATCTGCCCGAGTCAATAATAAGGTCAGAAACCAAGGATCCAAACAAATTTACCCAGATGCGAGAATCGATTCCGGCTGCGCGCTAGCCAGGCTGCTAAGGGCTCGAAGTATTTGAACGGGGCACCCGAATAAAACGAGTGTTGTCCATTCAGTTTGAAGGGATCGAGTCCAGGGCATGGCGGAAGATTTTGATCAATTTATCAGTATCTTCCAGACCGACACTGAATCGCACTAGATTAGCGTCGACTCCGTATGAGGCAGCCTACCATTGTTAGATTTCACTATTTTTCGCCGAAGTGGAACTTACCCAGTCCAGCTCTCCATAGTGTGCAAGGATCACGTAAGGCGAGCTGCCGTTCGTTAATGCATTGCCAAAACCACTTTGACGCGCTGATGACTGACCTCAACGTAAAATTGGTGCCTAGACTAGGTCCCTTTGCTGTATCAAGATTGTCAAAGAACGCAATAGCATCCTGCTTCGAGTAGAAGGTTGCCGAGAGGAGCCCGCCATAGCCGCCGGTAGGGGTCCTGCATTTGTCGTAGAAACACCGTGTTGGGCTATATTTGGGATAGTTGAGTTCCTTCACTGTTTTTTGGTCAATGAATATCAGTATCAGAAAATTGCAAACCGGAACGTACCGCGTGGGTGAGCACAAAGGACGTCGCAAATGGCTTCAGCATTGGCATTTATGCGCTCAATACGCGAGACAAAATCTCGACTATTGCGCTCCAGAAAGATACTATCCTCAGCCCAATGATTGTCCTCATAATCGTTCTCCCAAAGTTGTTTGAGGATTTTGTAGTGTGGAGCTTTTGGGTTTAGGATCGCACTGCTTGGTGTGAGCATAGTTCGGTGTATTGGCAACATCTTTTGCACCTACCTCCCCCCCATGACATTACTATCACCGCTGAAAACCTTTGTGAGGCTACTGACAACGACATCTGCATACGGAAGCACATTGACGTTAAGAAAATTCCCAACAGTTTCATCGACAATGACGAAGAAGTCGTATCTGTCAGCTAAAGCTCTGATGCGCACGAGATCCGGTGACTTCAGAAGTGGATTTCCGGGAAACTCAGTAAACAGTGCTAAGAATCTCTCCCCGGCTTCGAGTTTCTTCTCTAGGTCGTCCAGTTCTTCGGAAGAACCAAATCCGTAGAATACGCAGCCGGGTCCGAATTTTTGGACGATCTTCAAGGTATCTATATATGGGAAGCTAATCATTGTAAGTTAAGCCGAAGAGTGTCTGTGTCCGACGTACCCAAAGACAATGCTCTTAAGCCCCCCCCTAGTAGTCATCAAATTTCGGTGTGTGTTGAATATTGAGCTCATTCCGCAGGGATATAGATATACGTCGTCTTCGGTAAAATCGGGAACATTTCGGGCCCTTTCGGTATCCCTCTCTAATGCCAGAGCTTCAGACAATCCAACGTTTGCCGTCAAGGAACCGGCGATGCGGCGCTTGACTGCTAGTTTGGCATTTGCAGTCAAAGAAATATTTAGGTTCCTACCGAATCTTTCCTCGACAAACTGGGTGGGATCCTGGACTTCGCCATTAAGGGCATCTGGCCCGTTAGTTACATCAATAGAGGTTTTTCTGTGGTATCGTCTAGGCCCTTTACAAGATCGCGGCACCTCATCAAGTCTGGTACGATCTACCAAAGCTCCCTTGGTGAACAGGCTGTGGCAGAATTCCGCTCGTCGACTTGAAATTCCATCGCCAGAATGTTGCCAGAAGGCTTTGGCTATAGGGAACCTCTCTTGAGGAAACAACACGGCTGATATCTTAGGGGAAATGAGGGACAGTTCTTCAGAACGCTCTTTCTCCGCGGTGGGTACAAGGTCAACGATACGGATTTGCCGCTGGTCTAGGTCTGGGGCTTGCTTGGAAAAGAAATCTAGACATCTTGAAGCGATAACATGAGAAGGAAAGAGCATCGCACGGTCTCCTGACTGTCCATATTTGGAAACTATGGCAACGGCGAACTTTTCAATGGACACGTGTATGAAGAATCTTGCTTCATAAGCTGTGATGTTTGAAGCGTAGTATTGAAGGGTAGGTCATACCTTGGATAACCCGTTTTCATCTTACTAACGACCCAGTCTTCGCCTTCTTCATAACCAACGTTGGCTCTCCATGTTGGAAGCGAGACACTCACAGCCTTCGAAATTGTTAGTGAGGAGTATAACTATGACGGAACGGTTTTTGACTCACGTGGGCGGTCATTGGGGGAAGAGATTCCCCAACTTCAATATCATTTTCAAAGGCAAAAGCAACGGTCATTATGAGGAGCAAGAAACAAAGGTAAACGAGTATAGGAAGTATAGGAAGTGTAGGAAAGAGAAATGAGAAGAATTGTGAAGACGATGACGGCGAAGTCTGATGGGTAGTCGTTCGGGAATTGGTTAACTCCGATATTCGGCCAAATGGTTTTGTTATCGATAAACTTGCATCAGCCACAACCTCCAAGCCACAACATTTTCCCATACCTGAAATTTTCTTACAGCTCTCAATCTACAACCTGCTCACCAGCACCACCACCCGCCATGTCTCTGCCTGCGATAAAGAAGAGGAAGCTCGGAAATGACAACGCGACCCGGCACGAAGAGCCTACATTCGCAAAAACCACGACCATGAGAAAGGAGGGTGTGAAGGAAGACAACAGCAGCGATGGAGATGGTTACATGAACGAGGAAGAGTTAACAGGGAGCGACGAGGATGAGAGTGAGGATGATGAAGACGAAGATATTGCTACCGAGGGAAACAACGGAAAACTCGCGAAGAAAGAGAAGAACGCCCATTCCGCTCCAGATGCAAAGACGAAACGGAAAAGACAAGATGCCATGCCGCAAGATGGGGTATATACGGCCGAAGTCTACAAATCGAACATGTTTAAATTACAGTTAGACGAACTGCTGGAACAAGTGAAGCCTAAATATGGAAAGAAGGAAGCTTCTGCAGAGCGTGCCATGCGGACTCTCAAAACCCTAATTGAGCAGATACCGAGTCGCGGTCCCCTATCAGTACGTCGAGTGTCGTTTTGAAGCCCAATGAAGCCAAGACTGACTGTTTTATTTTAGATACCTGAGGCGGAGAAGCTTTTCAAATCTTCAAAAATAGCGATTCCCTTCCCAAAGCCGCTACCTCCGAAAGATGCGAAGTACAAGCTGCAATTTGAGCGGCCAGCGAGTGTAAACGCAACGGGTAGCTACCCTCTCAAGATCTCTACGAGAACAAATGAAGAGTTAGTGATCGATATGGTGGTCACAATGCCGGGGTCCATTTTTCAAGAGAAGGATTATCTCAACTATCGATATTTCTACAAGCGAGCGTTCTACCTGGCTTGCATTGTGGATGGATTAATGTCCTCGAAGGATCACAAATTCAAGATCTCCTACGATTGCCTTAATGGGAATTACCTACAGCCCATAATTATTGTCCGACCCAGTGGCGACGGTAGTGCAGATGACTTCTCGAGTGCGAAATGCCGCATTCAGATCCTACTAGCGGCACCAGATAAGACATTTCCGGACAATAAACTGCGTCCAAATAGTAACTGCGTACGTCCCAAGGTGTCGGAAGAGGAATCCACGAAAGAAAAAGTTAGCCCAACGCCTTTCTATAACGCCACTGTTCAGTCCGACAGCTCCGTCACTGCATATTTGAAGCTTTTGCATTCATCTTCGAGCAACTGCGATTCCTATAAGGATGCATGCATTCTTGGTCGTGTATGGCTCAGACAGAGAGGCTTTAGTAGTCGACTACGGAAAGGTGGATTTGGTAACTTTGAATGGGCTGCTATGATCGCGCTGCTTCTGCAGAGCAACCATGGAGCCGGTCCATCGCCTCTGTCTCCCGGATATAGCAGTTATCAGCTGTTCAAAGCTACACTACAATTTCTGGCTAATAAGGACTTGCTCAAGACTCCCTATCTCTTTCAAGCAAGCGATGTTCAGGCGCCCAAGCACGATTCAGCACCCTTTTTCTTCGATGGGCCACGAAACCTTAACATACTATACAAAATGACCCCATGGTCGTACGCTCGGTTGAGGCATGAGGCGAAGCTCACTGTTCAGATGCTTGGCGAGACTGGGTTTGACCAGTTCGAGCCGACATTTATTCTCAAAGTTGATTCCCCGGTTTTGCGGTACGAGGCTGTTGTTGAGATACCTGTTGCATCTCTGGGCTTCAATCCCACGAGTGATGAATACGATCAGAGTCTTATTCAGACTGCCCGCAAGATGTATACGACTCTCGCAAGGGCCCTCACTGACAGGGTTACGTCGATATCAATTAATCTGCCAGCCGAGAAAAATTGGTCCGTAATGTCGACGAGACCGCAAGAAAACGGGGGAAACATAGTGGTCAGTATTGCTTGCGATCCAGCGAACGCGAATCGAGCCGTTGACCATGGTCCTGCTGCGGAGAATAAGAAGGAAGCTGCGGCGTATCGTCAGTTCTGGGGCGAGAAGGCTGAACTGAGGCGCTTCAAAGACGGTAGTATTCTTGAGAGTGTAGTATGGTCTGCCAAAGATACGAAAAGCCCTATACTTGAGCAGATCGTTTCGTTCATTCTCCGAAGGCACTTTGGCTCTCAGGTGGGAGACCAAATGAGGGTTTCTGGAGACTCCTTCGCTCACATGATCAGCTCAGGACGTATTGCGGGTCAATCAGGAGTTGTGCCTTTCGTCCCACTGATGAATGCCTTCGCTGCCCTCGAAAAAGACATACGAAACTTGGAAGGCCTCCCTCTCCAAATTCGCCATTTCTTTGCCGCCGACCCTCAGCTTCGTTATACATCCGTCAACCTTCCTACTTCCACGGTTCAATCTCTCATGCATACACCTGCATCCATAGTAATTCAATTCGAAGGATCGGGGCGGTGGCCCGACGATCTCTCAGCTATCCAGCGCACGAAGATTGCCTTCCTTCTCAAGATTGGAGAGCTGTTGTCTACATACAGGTCTACCTACACCACTCGCATTGGTCTCGAGAATCAGTCTCAACCATCGCAGAATCAAGCGTACCTTGAAATTATTCTGCCATCCGGACCGTCCTTCCGACTCCGTATCCACCATGACCGAGAAGCCGCTCTGCTTGAGCGCCAGCTGAAAGACAAGTCACTAGATGGGATATCCCGCGAATCTGCTGCACTTGCACTTGCAGCATATAAGCGGAATTACCTCCGAGTCCCTTCGCATACTCAGACGGTTCAGACCCTTTGCACCCGATTCCCCGCCCTCTCGCCCTCTATACGAGTAACTAAGAAATGGTTCTCATCACATCTACTCTCGCCGCATTTCGCTCCCGAATTTATTGAGCTTCTTGTAATCCGGACCTTCCTACAACCGCACCCCTGGCCTGTGCCGGCCTGCGCAACCACCGGTTTTCTAAGGACGTTGGCTTGGATTAGTAGATGGGACTGGAGACATGTCCCGCTCATAGTTGATCTGGGATCTTCCGGACCTGAGGGCGCAGATTCTAAAGCCAATGCTATGAAATCCGAGGAGATCAACAAGATCCGCACGCGTTTCGAAGCCTGGCGTAAAATCGATCCGGCTCTCAACCGTGTTGTTCTCTTCGCAGCCACAAACAACGACGTCGAAGGCACGACTTGGACCGATGGAGCCAAACCAGAGAAGGTCGTTGCGGCTAGGATGACAGCGTTGGCACGTGCTTCTATGAATGTGCTGAAACAGGAGGAGGACAGGTTGGCATCACTCCTAGAGGGTGGAGCGGAAGGCGAAAAGAAGCAACCAGCTTTTGTCCCTGACTCATTGTTCATCTCAAATCTCCAAGACTACGACTTCTTGCTTCACGTTTCCCCCGATTTTGCCCGGTCAAATAAGCGCCTTCCGAAATCGAAGTTCAAGAACCTCGAGATCCAGCAGAGCATTCAAGCAAACAACGACGTGCAGAGCGTAGCATACGATCCAGTCGAAACATATGCGACAGAGCTGCGAGCAGTATACGGGGATTCCATACTCTGGTTCTGGGACTCGGAATCTTTAGATGTCATTGCAGGCCTGTGGAATCCGACTATGACAGGCCAGCGAGCGTGGAAGATTAAAGCTGGTTGGAATAGCTTACCCCTCGTTAGCTCGAAAAACAAAAAGAATAGGAACGAAGAGGAGAAGGCCGAAATCAAGCTTAATAAGGAAGCTACGCTAAACGAGATCGCTAGGCTAGGAAGCGGTTTGCTAGAGAGAATTGAGATGAAGTAATCAGATTTTCCTTTTTCATTGGTCTTCCAGTTTCTAAATACCAGAATCTCATATTTAATTTCATCGTTTATGTTTGTCACCAAGCTTCCATCATAATTCACTATTGTTCAGCCCCAATCACTGACCCATAACCCCCAACGAATCTTTCCTCTCCTTCTCCGCCCCCACCATCCCCTTCGCCCTCTCCTCCCCATTCATGGCACTATGCAGTTTTTCCTGCTGCCCACTCCTCCTCTTCTGCATCTTATCCCTTTCCCCACTCAACCTCCTCTCCAACCCCTCCTGTTCTTCCCTCAATCTCCTCTCCCATCCCTCCTGCTCCCCACTCAGCCTCTTCTCAAGCCTCTCTTGCTCACCACTCAGCACCTTCTCCATCTCCTTCTCCTCCTGCACACTCTTCCGCCTCCGCACTTCCGCCAACTCCGCTAGAAAGGAGAGAAACACATATTGGCATATCTCCGCTTCCGTGACGTAGATCTCGTGGCCTTTGCCGCTGATGACTTCCATGCGCGCGTTGGGGACCTGAGACAGTAATTTTTGCTGCTCTTCGAGACGCGTGGCGGCGCTGTTGCTCGGTGCCAGGATTAGCATTGGGAGCTTGATCCAGGGGAGGAAAGGCCGCGTGTCGAGGTGAGCGAGGAATTCCGCCTAGAGAAGCGTTAGTGGAAGAAGTTTGGACTAAAGTTGTTGGATGCTCTGATTACATACATATTGGGCGAGGCCTTCGCCGTCTGAAATCGCGATTTGGTCGAGGTACCAGGGAAGGTAGGCGGGGTCTTCGATGGGGATGGTGCCGGGGAGTTTGGAGAGGGCTTCGGCCCAGCCGCGGGAACCGAGTTCACGGCACGCTGTTGGCCAGTCTTTTTTGTCGAAGGCGAACATTTTCAGTGCAGGGGAAGGGAGGTGTGTTGGTGTTGAACAGACTGTTAGCGAGAGGAGGCGATCGGGGTATCTGTTGTGGAGGTCCATCTGTTAGAAGAGGTTATGGGGCATTGGAATGCATGCACGGGATTAGATTGGATGTGGGTTTTCACAATTATCAGAAGAGGTATAACCCACTTGGCTGCCAACGCCTCCCCTAACATCCCCCCCGTACTCTCACCTAGAAAATGAACCTTCCGCACCCCCAACTGATCCAACGTATCCACAATCTCCCGCAAAATCGTATCCAGGTTATACTTGTATACCTCCACCTCCTTCCCTGTTGGGTAACTCGAGTACCCGTGTCCTCTTAAATCTCTTCGGATGACATGATAGTGCCGTGATAGCACGGGAATCCAATGGTACCAGAACCCAGCATGCCGTCCAAAGCCGTGCTGGATTAGAATCGTATCATGTGGCTTCCACGGGTCCACGAAGGAGTTCAATATGTAATGTGTCCGTTGACCGGAAGGGTGATGGATGTAGGTTCGGCCTTGGTCGTCGATTTCGATGGGCATTTCGATCTTTGTTCTTGGGACAGCTTCAACTGAGGTTGAGTTTTGGAATGTCATAGTGGAGAGTCCGAATTCGCTATCTTTTATTTAGCTTTCCGAAGAGGTGGTATGATATGAAGTTATGAGGGCCTCGGAAAACTTATGGAGGTTAGGGGTCTGTGAGTAATGATTGCATCAAATATGAACTTGGAGAAGCTTAAAGAAGAGCATTTTAGCCAATGGTTCCCCGCATATGGCTAAGGGCCCCACAACAATAATGAATGGCGAACTTCAGCCATTATCCAGCCACATGTTCTTTAAATATACTAGAGTTCACCTTGGAATATATA
This sequence comes from Delitschia confertaspora ATCC 74209, assembly GCA_010093945.1. NCBI lineage: Eukaryota > Fungi > Ascomycota > Dothideomycetes > Pleosporales > Delitschiaceae > Delitschia > Delitschia confertaspora. Next base: position 30,758 of record ML994057.1, on the reverse strand, counting down.
TAGGGAAGGGATTGGCTATAAGAACCCTGTTCGAGTGAATTGAGAGGACCATAAGAGCATTATAACTCTTGGCAGTTATAGTTATCCTTACAACCTTTGTTGGTATTTATACTCCCAAGATCATAGTATATAGATTGACGCTGGGTGAACTCAGTATCTTTATTGTGGACAAACAATCCCCCTTAAGACTTATAGCCTTCCTTCACAGGCACTTTCGCGTACCCTTTCGCCCAAATGTCTTTGCTTTCTTCGCCAATCCATCTCTGACTTTCATTCGCCCAATTCACCATCTTTCTAAAATATAACTGATCCAGACTCAATTCGACTGTCTGTCCTGTCATCATATCATCTCCTAAGAACGTATCAATTGCCTTACAGGCTGTGGAAACGGGCGTGATGTGCTCTTTCGGCCAGACCGCTAGGATTTCAGGGGGGCAGAGATTGGTTGGTATGAAGCCGGGACAGATGCAGTTTACCGTGATATTTTCTTTGATAAAGACTGGGCCGGCAGAGCGGACAAGGCCAATGACCCCGTATTTGCTGGCGGTGTACTGCGGGTTGGTTGTCATATAACTAAACGCAGCTAAATCAGTATCCTTCCTCCAAAAACACAAGAGCAAACCATTGCCAGATACAAAAGAAGAGACACATACTACAAGCCAGCTGCCGAACTGGTGGCAACGAACTTTCCCTTTTTTTCGGGGCTCCTCCGCACATAATACTTAAACAACCAGAGCCCCTGAATCACAGCCTCCAGATTGACACTCAGTGTCTTTGTATTCAGCTTCTTAACCAGCCCCTCCTCATCCACCTCCTCTTTCTCTGACTCCTCATACAGGCTCTGTCTGTCATCGATTCCCGCATTGGCATGGCAGAAATCTATACGGTTACCGCCCCATTCATACACCTGTTTGAACAGCCGAGCCTGGGACGAGTAGTCCGAGACGTCGGTTTGGATGAAGAGAGAGTCAGATCCTAGGGATATCTCCGTTTCTTGCCCAGTTTTTGGGTTCAGGTCTGCGATGGCCACTTTGTAGCCTTTGGAGATGAGGTGGGTTGAGATGGCGAGACCGATGCCGGAGGCACCCCCTGTGACTATTGCTACCGGTTTGGACATTTGGAATGTAGAATATAGTACTAAATCCTCCTACTCTTTTATTTCTTTCGCTACCGATAATATCCAGGGTATACCTTTCGAGTCTGGTCAATCAAGGACCATTGCAGTTGGAGAAATGGCCTCCTTAAGAGAGGAGTTTCCTCCATCTTAGGCGAAAAGCCTTACCCAATGGCGGCATTATGCCCGTACCTCTGCCGTACACTGTGGTGTTGAGCCGAGTGGTGTTGTGGCTTGTGGAGGTACGAATGACCCCACATTTGATGCCGGGAAATGTGATGGGGTCGGTTAGCACTAAACTTTATTTAGAAATACTTGGGATGGTGCGGGTAGACTGCTTATGTGATTATTAAGTTCACAGTTTGCATAGACAAGCCATAACGTTCAATTACACTCCCTCTCCTCCTGTACAGGTTTCAGAACATATTACCATGTTAGTGTTAGGACTTCATCTATGTTGTGTCTGTTCAGTACTCACGATGTAGATAAATCAAGCAACAACAAAGACAGCAACACCATGGCTCGCTCCTCAGTGTCTTGCTAAATACTTTGCAGACCTAGATAACGAGACCAGACTTCTGTAAGCTGTGGCTTCTTCAGATTAATCGCATACAAATTTCGACCGCTATCTTCGTCATGCGTTGTCCGGTTTGCAATTCTTTCCAACGTGCGCCCAACGGCTGGAGAAAAGCAGATATTACACCTCGTGATCTTTCCCTATCCGCCAAGGGCTGTAATTGCTGCTGCATTATCCTTCAAGGCTGTCATGGCCTGTTTGGCCGTCTAGGCCTCGCAGAGGAGAACCTGTCCAAGTTTGATCTCTGGTTCGCATTCGACCATACCGAAGGAGCTCATGATACGGACTTCCTAAAGCTCATTACAGTTCATTTCAAGTATGGCAAGTCCCTAGGAATAGAGTTCTTTGCTGTGGAAGGTGGGTTCTGATTCTTGATTTTGGCACCTACTCGCAGAGAAACTGAGTCCGAATACAGGAAATGAAGATGAGTATATTCAGGTGGCCCAGGCCTGGGATGATATGACTGTGGGTAAACGAGTATCTACAGACACTAGCTCCAACCAAGCATTTGAAACAGCAAAGAGCTGGATATATGAGTGCGCAACCGAACATGAATACTGTCCCGAGGAAATGGAAAACAGATTACCCACAAGGGTAGTTGACGTAGGATTGAACAGCGGGAAAATCATGTTAAAAGAAACCAATGGGCAATATGGTCGATATATTGCCCTAAGCCACTGTTGGGGAAAGGCACAAATCATCAAGACAACCCAAGCGACTTTCGAAGAGCGTAAACTTGGTATCTCTCCTTCACAGCTATCTAGGACATTCAATGACGCTATAGAGCTTACTAGGAGACTTGGAATACCGTATATATGGATTGATTCATTATGCATTATCCAAGATAGCAGGAGCGACTGGGCGAAAGAGGCTTCAAAGATGGCTTCCTTCTATAAAAACGCGATGCTCACCATTGCGGCCACCAAATCAAGCTCAGGAGATGGCGGGCTCTATACTTCAAACCCAGATTTCGAGCTCAAAGGAATGACCCCAGATGGCGAACAGTATCACCTTGTCTTCAGAGAGCGTATCGAGCACGAACTAATGGACTCGAAGTATGGGAACATGATCGAACTGTTCCCCTTAATGTCCCGCGCATGGATACTCCAAGAACGGTTGCTGTCCGAGAGAGTGCTTCATTTTGGACCGTACGAGATATTCTTCGAGTGCAACACCTCAATCGAATGTGAGTGTGGCGAAATAGCTGGTTTCGAAATAAGCGCTGCGCTCCCGAAGATGATGCATAGTGAAGCGCTGGATAATGCCGACAATCTATACTACGGCCAAAGAGCATGGCACGCACTAGTCGGCTTGTATACTGGCTTATCCATTACAGTTCCAAGTGATAAGCTTCCTGCCTTTGGGGGATTAGCGAGGCAGTGGTCTGTTGCAAAGAAGTCAAAATATTTGGCTGGACTTTGGGAGGATACCCTCATAGAAGATCTGCTTTGGCAATCTAATCCCATAGGAGCGCGGCCAGCATGGAGAGCCCCAACTTGGTCTTGGGCGAGTGTCGACCATCCGATTTATTACCGCGACGGCTCACTGTATTGGCAAGAAACACAACCCGACGAAGAGAGACTTCCTTACGAACACTTAGTCAAGGTCGTCGATTGCACCTGCATACCAAAAGATATTGACGAGTTTGGTGAGCTTCAATCTGGATTTCTAAGGATCCGAGGACGCTGTGCGGAGGGTATCCTGCAATATGGAACCTCGAACAGCGTAGGTTTGGATACCAACAGAAAACGGAATAATTTCAAAAATGGTTTTTCTTATGCTGTTCATATCGCTGACGGCAAACCATACGAAATAATTCCAGATTTTGCTTTCGAGGTAGAAGGCGAGAGTTTCATCCCAGCTGGAACAGCAGTCATATGTCTATTAATCGGCATTGTCTCGTATGAATCCGCAAACAGACATCACCCCAAACCTCGTCTAGTGAAAGATCTGTCTTGCCTAGTTTTGATACCTTCAGTTAGGGAGCCGGCTTGTTTCGAGCGAATTGCTATGTTTCTGTGTACTGAACAAGACGGGGATAACATTGATGATGGATTTACGCTTTATGCCAACGAAGAGAAAGAATTAACTTTAGTTTGACCTACTAGGTCAACATGGCAGTCGTCATTGGTCTGTTTAATTCGCTTTGAGTTTACGATCTGTTTACAAGTAGATTCACACTCGCTGACTCACTTCTACTATGAATGTCTCTGTATACTATCTCCAGTGATTGCTAGTCAAACAAACACCAACGCACCCCAGATCTGAAACAGGGGTGTTGTATAGTGGCTTGTGGGGCCGCCTACACTTGCGGGGTGATTAGCAAGGGACATCTCTAGCTCTAAGTTTCCCAACTGCCTTCTCTTGTCCAAATTCTCATTTAGTGTGTGAGGAAAAAGATAAAGTTTGTTTTGGAATTCTATAGTATACAGGTAGTATTAGTCGATGAGAAATCATTAGACCTTCTAATCCTTAAGATTTAAAGCCATTAGGATAGAGATGGGTGTTTCGGATTCCTTTCACCATATTCCTCTGGCGTCTCCGGGGATTCTTAAACTCCTGCTTATTTTGCTATCGCCTCTCACACTGTTATTGACAGGCTACTTCCTCATTGTCCCCAATGTCCTCCAAGTATATCTCCCACATTCACTTAAAGCGCCCAACTAATTCTCTCAAGGAACCCCGGCGCCGCAAACTTCCCCCAGGCCCTCGAGGCCTACCCTTCGTAGGCGTAATGTTCGACCTCGCGGACACAGAAGCCGTCCGAGACAAAGTCATAGAATGGCATCGCACCTATGGCGACCTCTTCTACACCAAAGTCGGCGGCACAGACTTCGTCTGGCTCTCCTCTCCAAAAGTCGTCAAGGACCTCATGGACAAAAAATCTAATATCTATTCCTCGCGTGCTCCCGCGCCCTTGGCGCAAGATGTCGCCAGTGCTGGTCGACGACAATTATTTATGCCTTACGGTCCACGGTGGCGGAGTATAAGGAAGCATAGTCATGCGTTATTGAATTTGAATGCAAGTGTGAAATATCAGCCGGTACAGGATTTTGAGAGCAAACAGTTGTTGAATAATTTCTTGGAGAAACCAGAGGAGTTTTATAGGATGAACCGAAGGTATTCGGCGAGTGTTATTATGGCGGTTACGTATGGGTATCGGATTCCGAGTTGGGAGGATCCGTTGGTAAGTATCCTTTTCTTCCTATGTATTCTTCACCTACTTACCCCTCTTTCTATAGATTCAGAAGATTTATCAAGTCATAGATAACTTCACCGAGATGACGTAAGCCCCCTGCTCAAACCACAGCCACTCCCAATTTCCTAGTTAATAAACAACAGTGCTCCCGGCGCACATGCAATCGACTCATTCCCCTTCCTCGCCTCACTTCCACAATGGATGCTCGGCCACTGGCGCACCTTTGGCAAAAAAGTATTCGACCACGACAGTGCCGTCTACCTCTCCCTGTGGAACCGCCTGAAACGTGAAACCGACGCGGGGACAGCGCGCGATTGTTTCACAAAAACCTTCTACCTGAACAACCCCTCCGCGTCCTCCATCGACGATCTGTCCGCAGCGTATACATGCGGGGGGTTAATCGAAGCGGGGTCCGAAACTACAGGGACGACGCTGAATAACTTTGTCTTATGCATGGCGCTGTTTCCGGAAGCACAGGAGAGGGCACAAGAGGAACTGGATAGAGTGGTTGGAGAAGGGAGATTGCCGGGGTGGGAGGACGAACAGGAGTTGAAGTATGTGAGAGCGTTGATTAAGGAAGTCTTGCGGTGGCGACCGGTGAATAAGTTTGGCATGACTCATGCGACGAGCGAGGATGATTGGTATGAGGGTCATTTCATTCCAAAGGGAAGCGTGGCGGTATTGAATTGGTGGTATGTGACCCTTTTCCTCTGCTTCTTTCTTGGAGTTATGAAATACACTATGCCGTGAATGGTCTGTAGGCGGGGCTAAAGTATGAAAGGGCAATTCACCGCGACCCAACACTCTTCCCGAACCCTGCCCACTTCGACCCCTCCCGCTACATCGACCACACTCTCTCCGCTGCCGACTACATCAATATTTCCGACCCCTATGCGCGCGACCACTTTACCTACGGTGCTGGTCGACGCGTATGCCCAGGTGTGCACGTCGCGGAGCGTTCGTTGTACATCAATATCGCGCGCGTGTTGTGGGCATTCGATATTAGGAAGAAGGTGGGCAAGGATGGGAAGGTGATAGAGCCGACGCAGAAGATGGTCAGGGGGTTTATGAGTGTCCCAGAGATTTTTGAGGTTGATATATTGCCGAGGAGTAAGGGCAGAGCCGGGGTAATTAGGGAGGAGTGGAGGAAGGCCGAAGCGGAGGGGATGAAGTGGTAAGAAAATGGGAAGCAGAGCATTGGATATGGAATTGGAAAGCAATGACACTTTCCGTTCCATATATATGACTTTTCATATCGCCTTATGTCACTAAACTAGGCTTAGATAAGCAGATCTTTGAAAGCCACATCCTGATGCTACCGGTACGCTGGCCAATGAAATTATAAGCGCATTTCAATCGCAAAACTTCGTAAAGCTATACGCTCTAACCAGGCACCCAGTGTATCCATCAGTCTCGCGGCGGGAAACGAAGGGATGACTGGGAATTAGTACTACTACCTAAGGACGCGGGAGTTACTACTGCATGTGAGCATGTGGTAAATATTCACTTAAATAGGCTTAGGTAAGCGGACTTCCTAATGCAAAGACATTGTGTTTGCTTTAGTCAATCAGGCTCCGAGCGCATTCTATCGCATTTGTTGCGCTCTAGTCAATGCTCTAGCGCATTCCTGAAGTTTGCGCGACTAATGAGGATAGAAGTGCACTTATTAGCCTACAGAATGAGCATGCGTGCGCGGTTGCGAGTATCACACGTCGTGAGAGAAGATCGTTCGGAATAGGATGCGTCGTGGAGGAGTGTGCAGGCGGCATATGGGCGCTAGTGCTGCTGCTGGAATGAACCGAACGGGTACCAGCTCATAGACAGATTCAACGCAGTATATATGGCAGAAGACGGCTCTGAGGCATGCCAAATGTATGAAATAAAGCACTACTAGCAACCCTATAATATCCGACGCTATGCATACACAAGGGAGGGAAACCAACGCCTCAAGCAAAACAAAGTCCAGCACATGCATCCATTAACCTCTAAACTATTACCATCTCCTTTGCCGGAAATTAAACACCCTCTCCCCCTCTCCCCCTCTCCAGAACCCCCGCCTTCAATCTCTCAAGCACCTCCCTGCCGAGCCACCTCACCCTTCCATCACCCGTCCCAACAACACTCTCTGCCCACACAAACAACCCTTTCAAATCCGCCAGTTGACTAAACCTCCAACTCCTACCCGCCATCCCCCGCAACACAAGCCTACGATCCACAACCGTGCCCCTCGTCTCCAAGAAAGTCCCACTGTAAGGATCCGTAGGAAGAATGAGACCGACGTCGGCTTTTTCGAATTCACGTAGAGATGGTAAAGTGAACAGCCAGTCCCAAATGAGACGCGCGGTGCGGCTGGACTGCGCGTCGTTCAATGCGACGAGGGTGGCGCTAAAGGTTGAGGCGTACATGTCGTGGGCCGATCTCCTTCTCACGTGTAGCGTCTGGTGTCTCTCAAACGTCTGCAAATGCAGAGGATTATTCACGAAATCGAGGGTGGTGGGCCAGTAGTCTATGTTCGTTGTCGTTATGGTGGATAGGGTGTGCAGTTCGGGGAGCAGACAGGGCGCTTCGAAGGCCTTGTCTGTGCCGTCTTTGAATGAGACGTTCAGGCCCATTTTGATGGCGCGGCCGGTGTCGACGTCTCGCACGATGATGCAGCGCGGTTCGGCGGCTAGGACCCAGAAGTGGCGGAAAGCTTGAAGGTGGGCTTTGCTGTCTTGGACTTCCATGGGGTAGAGAGGATAAAATGCGCAGATGAGAGCTGCGATGGCTTTGTTGGAGGTGCTGAATGTGTAAGTGCCGCCTCCTACGAAAAGAGCACCAAAGGCCATGTGTGAAGCCAAGTGGGAGCCATAGGGGTATTCCGGTCCAACGCGACCGTGTAGTGCTCTTAGGCGTCTGAAGACATCCAGATCACCAGTGCCGGCCATGACCGTAGCACAGCACAGTGCAAGAAGGTCTTGACAATTTCTGACGGTATTTCGAGCAAGTTTAGCATCATAGCGGATGGCTGGAAGCTTGCATATCCGCATAAACTGATCCAGATATTGTACGAGGAAGCCCTTGACCCGAAGGTCTCCTGTGCCGGCATACTTCAAGCTCACACTCCACAGCAGACCGGCGAGGATATTGAAGAACGGCATCTGTTCGCTGCGAAGCTTAGTGGTATTCCTCAGATCGAAGTCCTTCCTGTACTCGGCAGGTAAGTTCTTCTGGATCCATGGGTGGTTCGCACGGATGTTGTCCCACATAATGAGATGCTTAGCCAGCGTACGAAGAAGGAATATGTCGGGCCTAACGTAGTCGAATTGGGGGAGAGTGTCCGGAATGTCGATTTTGCGAGCAACAGCTTCGTCGTGTGTCTTCATGAAGATGAGTGCAACTGCAATGACAGCTCCAGCGGTCGCCTGATCTAAGATGTGGACGATATCAACTGCCTTAGGCGCAACAGCAACACCCATAAGGCGTTGGACGATACGCATGTCGTGCAGGCCGCGAAGATCTTTGCCTTTCCCTAAGTTGATGAAACCCAAAGCAAAGCCTGCTGCTAGTCTGTATGCTTCATCACGGAGTGTATCCAGAGGCTCAGATGGATCCGGTCGGTCAACATGTTCAATTTCAGACAACATGATCTCGCTCATGCGCCGGTGCTGGGTGTTATAGTAGAGCAACCCAATTCCCATAAGGCCAGTAGTCTGAGTATAGGGCGAAAGGTTGAGTTCTGCTGCACCTGGGGGCAGCATCCTTGTAACATGAACTGATAGTAACCGCGTTACCAAAGTATCCATCGTCCCCATATATGAGGCGGACAATCCCAAAAGTAATCCCACAGATGTCATGGTGTGTTTGGGTGTCAGATACTTGAACGACAGCCATTTTGCGATCGTTTTCAGATGGCCATTGAGACCAAGCCCAAGTAACAGACCGGCGTGTCTGTTAGTGAGCTCCGATGGTTTGTTGTACATGATCCAGGATGTATCTATCCCCTGAGCATCGCGTGCGACGCTCAAACCTGCGGCGACCCCAGCATTGAAAAATGCCCAGAAATACTTCTCTTCAGAGTAATTCGCTCGCTCCGCCGTAACAACATTTCCCATAGGTTTCATGAGACACGATGTTGAGAATCCGAGGAGGGAATACTTCTCCGTCAACAACGGCCTTTTGCTGCTAAACTTGATCATGGAATTTCCTATTGTCAGGGAAAAGGTTCTGATCATGACCCATTGCATGAGGCTCTTTTGGGCGTCGAGTATCGCAGATTCTTCGGATATACCGTCCGGTCGGTATGTGGCAACCGCTTGCCTGAAAGGCTCCAGCAATGAATAAGCTTCCAACTGGCGCCTGTCTTCTTGGAAAATAAGCCTCGATATGTAATACCGCTCTACTTCAGTGCTAGACTGCATAATATCGTGTCGTTCAGGGCCCTGACATATTGCATGCACGTCGCGAGAAGCGATCACAAGATGCATGCTCGACTGAAGACCCATCATGCTGGACAATTGGCTATGTTGCACGTCATGAGCGGTTCCTTTCTCGGAGTCCAAGCTCAAGTCCAAATCCTCCCTTTGCACAAGCTTCAGGAGTGACTGTGACCATGTTGTTGGCGGGTTTGCTTGGCACCTTATGATGGCCTCCATCAATGGCGCTTGTGCCGCTTCTGGGAATGTAGCTAACATATCAGAGTTGATTCCTGATTGCGATATACGCTCTACTGTCCTTCGTGGAGAGCTCTGTGCATCGTGGATGTATCGGAAGAATCCCATTAGAGCGATGGTACGCGGGGTGATTGTAGAAATAAGGTCCTCTACGTTGAAAGGAGATCGGGGAGAGGCTGTAGGTTCACGTATGAACAACACGAGGGTAGGAAAGCTCGAATATGACCACGAACGAAATGTCGTGCTCAGCCATTCTAGGATCGATGGAGGTGATTCCCATGGTTGGGAGAACCCCGTGGGATTCATGTACGCTGTTCTGCATTAGTTTTGTGAAAAGCAACTGGCAAATAAGGAAAAATGCCTCACAATCTTCATAGTTCCAGTCTTCAGCGGAACCACCGTCCAGATCATAGTAAGTTCCGCGCTTCCAGTCCCACGATTCCCAACGAAGCCAATGTCCTAGTTGAGCCAGCAATGGGGTTAGATTGCTCAGGTTACCTGAAGAAGAGTCTTCGGAGAGAATATTGAGCTTGTACTCCTCACGCATGAGATGGAGCATAACCAATATCTGAGGCAGGAAAGATGTCCGCAGGTCTTGCGCCTCACCTACAGACAGGTGTTTCCACTGATCATTTGCGGCAATCCCGATCGGAGTTTGTATAAAAAGGCGAGCAAGTTTTGCGCAATATGGCACAGTATTCTTCTTCCCCTTGAGCTGCTCCCACATGGTAAGAGAACTCAGATGCGATGAACGACGAGATGGTGGACTCATGGCAGAGGTTGGCGGTTTTGAGGTATGTACCCAAGCCCAGGGCAACGACTGCCAGTTTTTAGTATTTGGCCGTGACATTTCCCAGTTGAACATGAGCCTCCATGAAGAACGGTCATCCTCATTTTGACTTTCCAACAATGTCTGCTGGGAAGAAGGACGACCTCCGCTTCTTCTATGAGAAGTTGTTGTACTCTTAACCCCGGAAACTGGCTTTTCTTCGACGAATGGGACAGCCATAGAAAATAAGGTAGCCAATAGTGCTGCCCATTCTGGGTTGGATGACTGTTCAAGCTCCTTTGCGAATATCCTACGGATATTCCACCAAATCCCGAGGATAAAGTTTCCCATGTGGTTTGGCAGGATGAGCATCAGTGCATCAAAGATCTGTGAGACGAACGTATCCTGGGGCGCCAGACACATCTGAAGACAGTGTCTTAGAGACTCTCCGTCTAGGATATCGAAAGTTCCTGACGATCCCGGGGAAAGCAACCTCCGTAGCGGATTTCTTGGCGTGATTGTTCTCTTAAGGCCGGCCGTCTTCCTGGTGAGGTTATCTCTGAAAACCGCGTAAGGGTCGAACAGTTTCAAAGGCCCAATATTGTATCTCGTGGGCAAGTGTGTACCCCACCCAGCTATTACTGAGAGAAAACGGTCCCCAGTTTCAATGGTGTTTAAGCAGAGCACTCGTTCAACCTGGTTATCGACAATTTTCAAGGCATCCACCGTGTTTTTGAGCTCTAGAGTCTTGAGGAATGTTGCTACGCAGGTGTATCTGTCGGCGTTTGTGCCATTCATATTAGGGCCTGAATTCGGGGTTGGAAGACGTTTTCGTGTTACGGCGAATTCGCATTCAAGTGGTGCTCGTAATGAGCTATGCACAATATACAGGAAAAGTCTCCTTTCGTGAAGTATAGCTGAATTAAATGGTGCCGCAGTCGTGAATACTCTAGGGTATACCTGTCCACCTATATCAGCACGATAGGTCTATTAGGCCGGAGCGCATAGCTTCACAGACTTACCTGCGTTTCTGCACGAGCCATATTCAGGTCTGTAAACTCAGTTTTCAAGTACCGCTGGACTGGTATCTCAGCGACTTTGCTCATCACGAGCTCCTTCCTTAGCCCATCCATAGGCTCTTGATCAAGTCCTCCATCATAAGAGAGTCCGCCGAACATCTCATCGAGTTCATTAAAGTCTTCCACTGTATCAAAGCTGTCCTCATCCATTATATCCTCGAGGGTTTCATCGATGGATGCGCCTCCAAGACTCATGCGCGACGCAATACTTCCAGGTGTGGAGGCGCGACCTCTGATTTGTGGATGCCCTCCAAGGCTGTTTCTGTCATTCAAACCGCCTAGAGAATGGCCTCTACGAGAACCAGCGCCAAAACTAGCGCTGAAGCTCCCTAAGCTAGCGCGATGAGTGGCGAGGTCCTGGAAAGCAGTTTTATCGAAACTAGAAGACGGTTCGGCTCTTGAAAGCAAAGAACTGACACGTCTCGATTCTTTCGGCTGCTTTGAGATATCCACATTATTCGGGTCCAACTGTGACGCTAGAGCATCTTCCACCGCTTGATCTGATAGCCGCTCCTTATTTTGTGATGCACTGAGGGACGGTAGCACTGTCTTGCTCCTCGTGGCAGGCCCAAAACTTTCTCTTAACCGATCACTGCTTCGAACCGCTGGAGTTGTGGCTCCTGTGCCCGGTGCGGTAGGTCCGTATGAGCTACGCCGTCGTAATTTATGTCCTGTCGTCGTGGAATGATGCCGCCGCGCAGATGATATGTGTTTTGGTTCCAGATAGGACGCGGACCAGATGGTGAAAGCGTTTGTCTCATAATTCGCAGTGACGATGAATAGTAACGGCTTGTCATTGCTCTTTTTGTCGAACTGGATCTCATTACGAGCAGACACATAAATGACCTCCTCAGCCTTGTCGATTGGCTCCAATCTTCGATGGCCGGAACCAGCAACACCCAGTAAACGTCCTCGCTCATTCCCTGAAATAGCATTGACAACCAGGCCCAGTTCTGATAGTGGATCTGTGAAAGAGAATACTCTTGGGAGTCCCTCTGAGTTGGACGTAGCGGAACCTTTGAGCAACTCTTCCAGAAACAGAGCGTTCGTGGTGGCTGGCTTTACAGGATTAGGCAGCCTTGATTGACCTGAAGAAGAGCCATAGCGATGATGAGTCTGAGAGTAAGACTGAGAAAGGAATGACTGCGTAGTGGAAATGAAAGAATTGGGTGGAGCAGCTGGAAACTGCGGTGTGGGAGGGGCGATTTCTTTACGAGGGATTTTCCTCTGAAGCAACAAGCCACGTGTAGCTGGAAACACTCTATCCACTTCAAACGGGAGATTTACTACATGTGTAGCTCCAGAGAGAAAAAAGACATGGGCCTGGGACTTCAAGAAGACGACCAGGGCACGTGACCTCCCCTCCACGGCGCGGGGTGGTTGTTGAGCTGTAGAGTTAGGATCTGTGGCCGGCTGTGTCCCTTGACTCAGATATGATCTGGAGGCGTTGTTACCATTGGGATTGACCCCATTACCGCCCCCAGAGTTGGAGGTGGAAGGCTCCTCGGTGGGAAACCATGTCAAAACAGCCTGTATAACCCTCTCTTGTTCAATCTCGAAATTGTATACCTTGCGCACAACACCCCCGCGAGACCAGACGACATGGTATTCGGTTGTCACCAGTTCCTCATCTGGAGAACCCTCGCCATTATTGTCGTTATAAAGCTCCCATGTATAGTCGCCTTCGGTAGCGTCCTCTGGGAGTATGGCCTCGGCGATTAGGAATGGGAGCGCCGAGGGCTTGTGGACGCCTAGCGACCGCAGAGATGCCATGCAGCCGTTCTCCGGTGCATGAGGGAGGGAGAGAATCGCGCGGATGTGAAATCTGGAATTGCACTTGGATTGGTGTTGTTGTTGTTGTTGTTGTCGTCTTGCTGGTCGTCGAGGTTGACAGGTTTGGTTTGTTTGGCAACACCATAAATTTCCGGACGCCTTCACCAGTGACGACTGCTCTTCAACCTCCACCTCTCCTCCACGACACGATCACCCCAACCCCAACAACACCCTCCTTCAATCATGGATCCAGCGGTTTCAACTAAGGGCAAAACTGCCCAGATCCGGTATGACATTCTATAGTGGTTATTTAAACTACGGCTGCTGACTTCACCATAGATACGAGCTACCGCACCGCATCCACGACGCCAAAATCTACCCAGTCAAAGCTCCCAATGGCTCATCAATATCCATATACGGCCATGAGAATGGCATTCGCGTACTTTGGAGGGGAGGACGTCCTATCAAACAAGCGCCGGAGCCCCGGGCGGAGGTGCCAAAGCCTCGCAAGATGAACGGCACCTCCGCAGATGTCATTATGCTTGATGATTCAGACGACGATGCGCAGCCCACACATAGAAATATTCAGCAGCCAGAAGAAGCTGAATTTGAGGAAGAGGAGGAGGAAGTGGACCCTGATCAACCTTATCCGGCCTTCGTCCAGCACCTTGATTTGGCGCTCAGCGCCGAAGTCTTCCACGTTGCTGTCCCACAGATTCCTGCCATTCCGGCTTTTCGAACCGCCGATTCGATACCATCCATATTCAGCCACCGGATCGTATTCAGCGTTGCCTGTGCTGACTCCAGTGTTCGGATCATCACCTTACCTTTGAACCCTCCATCTGCCGCAACAAAGAGTAATCCCACCACCAAAGAAGGCCGCTGGGGCGAACAAATGATCAAAATAGGCAGCCACTCGGGGCACCACAGCATTCCGAAGGGCCTCACAATGACATGGACGTCCGACGCTGAGCCAACATTTGACGAAGAAGAGGAAGAGGCTGAAGAGGAAATGGATCTAGACGAGAACGAAGCTGCGCCTACACCTCGTAGAAAGGTACATAGGCAAGACAGGTCCCGCTCAGCACTCCGTGGTGAGTCCGGAAGCTGGGATCTCCTTGTTGCCTCACATTCGGCGGATCTGGGCGGCCAGTTGTGCATCTGGAGATTTCCCATCGGAACCGAGAAGTCTGCAAATATAATCGAAGTGCCGCATCATGTCGTTCCGTACCAGACGGTCTACCTAAACGCCACCACTTCGAAAATCGCGTTCAATGTTGCCCAATATCCGAAGAGACGGCACTCACAGCTCCTCATTACCGATGTATCCGGCATTGCAAGAATATACGACCCCTTTGCCCTGATCAACTGTCGCGCACGCCGTTCTCGGTCCGCTGCAGGTTATGAAGAAACTGGAGCATTTACATCGTCGTTTCGAACTTCATTTAAAGAATCGAAAGATAGTTCCTCGGCTGTTCCAATGCTCGCTCGTCGCAAACCTATTATCGACGCCGCCTGGGCAGCAGATGGCCGAAGTATCGTTGCGTTGCTGGCAGACGGCGAATGGGGGATCTGGGACATTGATCGATCAGGCCCTAAGCCTCCGACCGATCCGACTTCCTTTTCCTTACGTGGCTTTGTAGGAACGGCTACCTCTTCCACCAGCAGCTCTCTCAACTCCACAACCGCCACGCCTAAGAAGCGAGTCGACAACCGTTCGTCTCTTGCTCCAATGACTCCAAATACACGACGAACCAAACAAGAGAACCTATTTCATAGTACCACCTCGTCAACCAATGTTATCCGTGGTGGTATAAGCATCGCCAGCTTACACTCTACCCCTGGCGCTGCCCCAGAAGATTCGGTCATCATTTGGTACGCCAATGAAGTGTATCGAATCCCGAAACTTGCGCAGTACTGGGGTCGAAGCGCAAGCGGAGCTGGGAGTGGTGGTTCGCTGCTTGGGCCAGGGCTCTCAAAAATTCAAGAGATACCCCTTCGTGGGGAGTCTATCATGGCTCTCGATCAATTCGACACTACCACAAAAGAAGCACGCATGGCTATTCCCAGAGACATTTTGATTACCGGTGAACACAGGATTATTATTATTACGACGAGCACGAGCGCACAATCAGGACGAGATCTCGGATCAGCATTCGCGAGAGTAAAGGATGAGGAGAGTACAAGAAGCAGGGTCGATCAAGCTCTTCTGTCGACTGGAGAGCTGGATTTGGGCGGAATGGATCAACTGCTTGATCAGATGAGCAACACCGGAGAACCGCAACGTGGTCTTTTGACAATGGGGAATCCCCGGAAAGTCTTATTCGCATCCTCGACCAACTGAGGTGGACGGATGTAAAGTTAAGTTTTGAAATTCCGCTATATTGAATCCTGGATATTGGTGCTTGGTTAGCTGACATACGCTAAAAGAGCAAGAGGTTGGAAAAGATATGTGTAATATACCCCTGTTCACGTTTTTTTGGTCGTTCTTATACTTTTTGATTTGTTTCTCTCTCACAGGATCTAAACCGTGATTCACCTGAATCCTATTAAACTTCTGAACCGATTCGGCTTCTGGGTTGCTACTGGATCCATGAATCCCATCTTACTCCCCCTTGGTCCTACCAATCAATTACTCTCAAGCCTGCACTCACGACGCATGTAATATGCTTCCCACTTCCCCTCATTTCTCTTCTTCTTTTCCTCCAAGAACCTCGCGGTCAAAGGTGGAGCTCCGGACAAGATCCTTTCCTGAAGCTCAGTATAATCATGCGAGAGATTAAACTTGACCTTTCTCTCCGCAAGGGGTATTTAGGTCGTACGCAACTGTAGTTTGCCGACACTACCCCAAGTACACCGCAAGGTGGAAGAGTGCGTGTCTGGATAGCTGTAGGTTGTACTGCACTATTCGTTTTCCGACCTGTATACTCTGACTCTGCAACTTGAGCGGCATACGTCGTGAGGACAGTTATGGAGGAGGGGTGCACTTGGTACAGAGGCTTTCCTTCGGGGGGGGGTCTACGATATGGTACTGGGTGTAGGTTGAGGAGTTGTGCGACATTTCATACACAACGCAAAATATGATATTCTTCTTCAGTCAAGAAAATATAAACGAATATTAATCATTATCCTTGATTACTTCCACCTTGACAGCATTCTTGATTACTTCCGTCTTGACAGCATTTCATGACTTTATCAATGATCTCCCTTTTTCAAGTTCGCGACTTCACGCCGAAGTTAATTTTAAAGATCCTTGACTAAGCCATTTCATTTGAATGATATCAGGACGAGAGTCCGATCAGTTGAAACATGTATGAACATATACAGCAAGACTCCTGTTATCTAGGGCTACACTATCAACTCGGGTATGTCGTTTCGATTACCGCTCACCGTCGGCTATCGTTGCAAGCCCGGCGGTCTTGGCACGAGCACGTCAACCAAAGAAATTCCACCTTTGTCCACTCCCGGTCCAGCTTCCTGCACTACCATATCTTTTGCTTGACCGCCTCGACTATCCGTCAAACTCTCCGTGCTTTTAAGTCATATATAAACACTTTCTATAAGACTTTCTTGAGTATTAATTGACCCTTCGTTTGGAGCACTTCGGTGAAGTCTTCGGCAAACCTTCTTTGTGTGATTTTCAAAGAGTTATTCGGGGTCTTCAAGATGTCGGTTGAGATTGACATGGAACCTGACAACCTGGGGCTGCAGAGAACGTTGAAAGATTTGTTTGCTGGAGCTGTGGGAGGTGTTGCGCAGGTGCTTTTGGGTAGGGTTGTTTTCCTTAATGCTGATATTCTGTTTTCTTTCTTATTCTCGAATTTCAATTATCTTTTCTCTCTTCGTCTCATTTCTTTGGTTATAAAAATCATCCTGAGTTCGCTCTGCGTCCCCAATCTCAATCACATGATATCATGTGCTTCTAGAACGATAACTAATCATATTCTAGGTCAACCACTTGGTATGTAATGTTAACATATAACCAACTCCCACGCACATGCACTCCGAAAATCCAAGGAAAGATAAAGGCTCCAGCTAATCCCCCCCTTCCCACCCCAGATATAGTAAAAGTTCGCCTCCAAACCACAACCCAATATACCGGCGCCGTCGACGCCGCCACTAGCATCTATAAAAAGGAAGGTCCTCTTGCCTTCTACAAAGGCACCCTCACCCCCCTCATCGGCATCGGCGCCTGCGTCTCCGTCCAGTTCGGTGCCTTCCACTACGCACGCCGCACCTTCGAGGCACGAAACACGGAAAAGTATGCTAACCCAGCGCTGTCGTATGGGCAGTATTATGCTGCGGGAGCATTCGCTGGTATAGCAAACACTTTCCTATCGAGTCCGATCGAGCACATTCGTATACGGCTGCAAACTCAGCCCCATGGTGCCGGAAGGCTGTACAACGGACCTATTGATTGTATTAGGAAGTTGAGTGCGCACGAAGGCGTCTTCAAAGGCGTATACCGCGGCAGTGCCGTAACCCTCCTCCGCGAAGCGCAAGCCTATGGCTGCTGGTTCCTCGCCTTCGAGTACCTCATGAACGCCGACGCCGCGCGCAACAAAACCGCCCGCTCGGACATTCCCACCTGGAAAATCGCCTTCTACGGCGGTTTGGCTGGAGAAGCACTCTGGATTGCGAGTTATCCGTTTGACGTGGTGAAGAGCAAGATGCAGACGGATGGGTTTGGGAGGGAACAGAGGTATAGGAGTATGAGGGATTGCTTTGCGCAGACGATGAAGAGAGAAGGATTGGGCGGGTTTTGGAAGGGGATTGGGCCGACGCTGGTTAGGGCGATGCCGGTTAGTGCGGGGACGTTTGCGACGTGAGTACTTTTTTTTTCCCCTCCTTATCCTGTTTGATTGCCAGCTGTGGAATGTTCCGACAGAACTGATGATTATGACAGTGTTGAGTTGACCATGCGGTTGATCAGCTAGAAAGTTTTTCTGCTGCAAACTAAAAAGGTCTCTTTGCGAGAGTTCGATACCCGGGTTTCGAATCCTGTTCAGCAATATCTTTTAAGCATAGATTCCAACATACGAGATGATTTCAGGCTTCCTCTAGCCACTATTTTCTGGACTGACGAAACGTCGGAGAAACGGCCGGTTGTAGAGAAAAAGCATGTTCACTAGATTCCCTTTCTAAGCACATAAGGCATTACCCTATGAAGACGGCCTTTTGCATGAGAATGTTGTAAATCCTCTGAAACCTGAAAGTATTATCGCAGTTCGAACACGAACCTATTTAACCCTAATAAACAGCTTCCACCGCTAAACCCTGATCTTCCTGTTTACTCTATTCAACCTATTCTATATCTTGTTCCTCTACCTTTTGTGTAACCCACTGATACCACTTATTATCACCTCCTAAGCAATGTGACCGATATATATAATAGGAAGAACGTCTTACGTATTAATTGATTACCTAGATGGGTAGAGCTATGGTCAATATTGCTAAGCGAACAAAAGGTTAGGTAAATACGTACAAAATGTCGGGAAATATTACCAAACCAGTATTTGCTGTCGTAGTAGATAATTCTACCTTCTCCCTACATTATTGTAGGTTTACGTGGCTATCTCATTCGATGTATAGGTATCCTTATTCCGCACGTTTTAATATATTTTTGCTCGCCGTTCGGAGTGAGGTCCGCGAAACCTAGGTGGATCGCGGTATCGGATATCATGTACGGCAACAAATGAAAGTTCAAAACAGATATCTCCATCGATTGGGTACCCATCTCAAAGCCTCCAACGTCCAAGCGAAACATGTTATTGATGATAATAAGGGAATATGAGCATGGAACTTACCTCTGTTTGTTCAATCCTAGAGTGTATCTAGCAGGGCTGTTCACTGGATATATTAGTAAGCAAAAATTATACTATGTACGCACCGACCCAAAATTTAAATAGTCTTTATTAGATAACCGTAAGAACGATATACAGGTCTATAGTGAATACTATTATCATCTCCATGTATCGCGCATTACAGAGATATCACTCTAGAAAGATGTGTCCCCACCCCTCTTCTAACTGTCCCTCTAATATTGAGCCCTGGGCTCCAGACCGCCATGTTTTTTTTCTCTCATGACCTTTTTACTATTCGCTATGCGGATCCCGCTCCGCTACCTGCTATGGCATAAAGCGCTACGTGGAACAGGTCTATCACGAAGTCTAAAATCGGACATCTCCATCTCAGATCTACCTAGGTATATATACTTAGTCATTTGCCTTCCGAACCCCAGTATCCATTCAATTCCCTTCAAGTGGGTTATATAGTAGAAGGTAGAAGCCTATTTTATATGTCCTCGCTTTACCTAAACAACCCAATCCCTTCTCTCTCTCAAACGCAACCCCACCCTCATCCTCCCTTTACAAAAAAAAAAAAAAAAAACCCCCCACAGAGACCCCAGCACTAAGTCACTCTCTCCACCACTCTATAGATGCTGTTATTCTAGCTTCTAACCTTGCGGTGCCGCTGAGCGCGTCGTCGTTATCACGTTTACGAAGCTAAAAATATGAAGAACTTAAACTAAAGTGCAAAATGCCCTCAGCACAACGAAATATAAGATACATGCTTATTTCTCAGTATCCGTACGCACTTCCACTTCCAACACTTCTTTTGCGCTCCAGCAAACGTGCCTGGATAGCTAGATCTCCCCAGTCGATCCTATGTTCAGACTCGGCTCTTGTGTTGCAAACAAAGACTGCGGTGTCTTCTCCGTTACCTTCGTCTGTCTTCCCGTATATCCGAATGGCGATAAAGCGGGATCTTGCTATGTCTCGAGGAATCTGGAAAGAGTAGAAATAATGGTAATACTTACACCCAGCCTAGGAAGAACCAAGCATGGTTTCTGTAAATCCTAGTACTTTATCATGGACACGAACGCTATTTTTTATAGCATTCGGTATACATAGGATAAGGGTAAACTTCCGGAGTAAAAATTTCTCATGCTTGAATGCACCCCAGCCCAAGAACATCGCGTAGCTCACGTCCACTGATTACCCTACATTAATTATATACAAACAGAAGACAAAGCCATAACCTCAAAACCAGTTGAAGATATGGTGCGCAAATGGGATATCAACATAAAAACGACTTTCAAACTCCTCCAGTTTTTGCGCTGATGTATAAGAAGTTCTTTCACTCTTATGATGGGCTAAATTTCCATTCCCTCACTGCAACCGAATCGTCCTATTGAAACTCCTGGAAAAATTGTAGTCGTACTCCCGGTACTGTTTTTGTCCATTTTCATTCTCATCTTCACAGCTCCGTTGGGGGGGGGGGGGGGGGGG
>ML994057.1:0-10263 GCA_010093945.1 Delitschia confertaspora ATCC 74209 | reverse complement strand
GGGGGGGGGCGACCCACTGCTCTGCTTACTAGCCCGCGCTTTACCAGCATTTGAATTTCTTCCAAAACCCCCGTTTCGAAGTCCCATCGGTGGCTTTCACCGGCGTGGCAGTAGTCGGAGAAGCTGTTTTCTCGCTGATGGGTGGGAGAGCTTGAGTAGGCTCGGTCTCGGGGCCTCCTTGTGCGGCGATGCGGCGGGCTTCTACAACGCGGCGGACGAGAACTAGATCACTTGTCAGCGCTTCCCTCTCCAAGTGCTGACAAGACAGCACTGTAGCGTCACAACGCCACCAAGACCACTCACGAGCAAAAGTCTCCTCAACATTCACCATCTCCCTCGCACTCGTCTCCATAAACCCACACCTCCTCTTCCTCGCCCACTCCAAGCCCTGTGCACTACTAACTTGTCTCAACCCTTGCAAATCGCACTTATTCCCCGCAACAATCCTAACCGGCGGCACCTTCCCCGCATCGATCCTTGTCTCCTCCTCCATATCGATCATCTCCATGAAATACTCCAGTGCATCGAGCGAGTTGGAATTCGTAATGTCGTAGACGAGGAGAAAGGCGTCTGATTGGAGATTCGAGGCCGCCCAGAGCCCACGGTATTCTTCTTGGCCCGCCGTGTCCGTTAGCATGAGGAAGTAAGATTGGCCGTCGATGGTGCGGGTTACGGAGTAGGAATCCTCTGTCGGGCGGGATGTGGAGTTAGTTCGGGTCTTCTCGCTGTTGTGGAGGTGATACAAGGGGACTGGAAGGAATGGTGGGTGGGAGGGTTATTGGACGGGGCAAAGACGGAGGGGGATGGTTTCAAAGAAAAGCGTTGTTTCGCACCGATCGTAGGATCGTATCTGGGACAGTGTTAGCTGAATGTCTCAGATCTAGAGACAGGTGACCTACTCATGTGTCCATTGACTCCGCACCAAGCGTAATGTTATAGACGACTTGCCTGTCCACATCATCGTTAGCTCCAGTAACGGATGCCAGGAGAGGAGCCATACCGCATCCACCATCACCACAGACAGTTATCGTTATCCTGTTGTTGGGGTCCATGAAGGTCGAGTCCTACTGCGGCGAAGAAGGATGTGAGAGGTGCGTGCAGAGAGCTTGTAGAAAGTCCAGCAATTGCAGTGGACGGGGGTTCGGAGAGTCCTTTAGCTGGCGAGCGTCGTATGGTTACCAATGATGCAGGAGGAAGGAGACAGCAGCAGTATACGAGGTGAGCGACGTGGTAGATAGCGGTGTGAGCTGGATATGCAGTCCGTTGGGCACAGATATCAGTGAAAGGAGGACGCGTGCTCGGGCTGTGTGGTGCCCTCAGCTTTCTCCAGGCGGAAGAGGTGAGGAAGTCGTGACCTCTGAGTGATGCACTCTCCCGAATCCCGCAACTTTCCCTCCCTGGCCGCCCCAAGGATCCTTCGTCCACGCTGCCCGACGCAGGGGAACAGCGGCAGAGCGGGAAACAGCGACACCGGGGGGGGAAATGCAAGGGTCCGGGTCATGCACGATGAGATGATGACAAAATAATAGCTAAGCCACACCTCTCATCACTATCTCAGCCCTATTATGTCTATCATCACCATCTCAGCCTTACTATGTTTAACTTCAATCCGCCAACGCGAATGACAGGAGGTAAGACAACCACGTACAGACCATATAGGTATATATCGGTTAAAGCGACATACTGTATAGATCTATATGCATCTATGTGGGTATATATCTGCTAAGCTACGTTATATATACATCTATATACAACGCCATCTCCAGTCTTTGTGTATTGCCGTCTACATGCACATTTCTCTCCCTTCTCTTGAGAGGTGCTATCACCATCTAAGATGCATACTTGTAAATGTGTAACCCGGATCTTGTCAGCCTTTCCCAAAAGTCCTCAACATGAATAATAAAGCCAGGTTTGTAAGGATCCCCAAAAGCTCTTCGTAAATACGTCCCGAAATAAAGAAGCTACATAAGCCCGTAAATCCGACCAATATTCATTTACGAAGCTGGCCAATAGATCCGTCTTCTAGGCGGGCAGACATTGGCGTCTTCAACCCCCACCCCCCCCCCCCCTCCTTAGTCCATAACTGGTCCTCAGTAATCAAGGCTGTCCCCAACAAACCCAACCCACCTGTTCTAAATATCGCCTAAAAGGGTATCGTATGCCTCGAGTTGTATACCCCGCTAACAGGCGTGTCTAGATAAAGCAAACAAAGAAAAGTCAGAAATTCTTCCCTGGGTTCTAATCAGGCTCGATGCCTTCATCGATCTTCGGAGGAACGCCACCCGAAAGTCCCTGCGAAGCCGCCACTTCCATACGGGCGACTTTGGCAGCATGATGGTCCGCCATGGCCTGATGTGGAGACCGCTTTCCGGCAGGGGGGAGAGTCCCAGGAGCGAGGGTTGAAGGAATAGAGGGCTGGGCTCCTGTCTCAGCGATTGTATTAGGGAGTATCGGTTGAGTATGCCGAGGCGAGGTACTCTTCCTTGTGCTCTTGTCGCTGTGATGGGAAGAGGTCCGCGGAGATACTCGTCCGTTCTGTGACACCCTGTTAGTAACAGGGAGGCACAGATTCCTTAGGAACAATCGCTTACCTGTTTCGCCCAGCGCAGCCCACAAGAGTTGCACAAGTCCCGGTTTCCGGATGGCCCCCTTCGCCACTCTGGAGTGGTCCTGGTGTGACAGTTGGCGCAATCCTTTTGCAGCTGACCAGCACCCTTTCGCCTTTTGCGCTTCTTCTTCGCAGCCAGTAAGCTTTGGACTTCTTCTGCAAGATACCGGTTCCGTTTCTCCATCTGCCGTAACTCATACTGCCAACTGCTACTGCGTGTGGTCTTGAGCTCGTCAAATACATTCTCATCTGAAGCGAGGCTATGGTCCTGATGTCCAATGGCAAGCGCATTCTGCCCGGCAAACGTTGTTACAGAGGGCCCAGTGTCTTCGTCTACCGTAACACCAGATAAGGTGGTGCGGGAAGCGTCCGAACCGACACGTTGTGGCTCCGAGGGAGCTGTCGCCTGTGAAGCCTGCGAGGCCTGCGAGACCTGTGACTCCCCTGAATTAGGCTCTTGCTTCGGATAAATCGAAGGACGATGTGCGTGGGCACTCCTAGAATACTTGAGTAGCCGAGTCTGGGCAACAATAAAGGTGGGCTTTTGATTTTCGGTGGCATCTCCCGGGTACAGCGTGGTGAAAGCCTGAAGGACTTGTCCCCTCTTGTTGATCATTTCGTGTTTGACTTCGCCTTTCCGGCCCGTCCGAGTCAACTCAAGGGTCCGCCCGAATTCCACTCTAGAATCTTGACGCATGAGCGCTTGTATACTGGTTCCGACCAAATCCTCTGGTTGTTTGTCCAAGAGTTGGCGGACGTTGGATGAGACAAACAAGAACATCCCGGAGGTGGACATCTTGGTCCAGAGTTCGTTATCGCCGACGCCTCCAGATTCCCGAACAATGCTCTTGCTTAGAGTGTATACGGGTCTTTCCCTTCCAACAAGGATGATGCATTTACGGCCTTTGCCTTGTTCGGTGTGTAGAGATCCGTGGCCTTCGAACCACATATAGCCACTCTGCTTTCGTCGGATGCGGAAGACGACGTTGACCGAGGTGCCATTTGCAGTCTCTTTTAGCTCCCTCGTAACAGGCACGATATCACTAGGGTGGCATACCGATGACAACGCGGTACCGACCAGTTCGTTGGGATGATATTCGAGGACCTTGGTGCTCGAGGGAGACAAGTAAAGAAATAGCCCCTTCAACGAAAGCACATGCACAACATCGTCCGTATTCTCCAAAAGAACTTTATCCCAGATTCGCCTTGTAATCTCGGACTCACCAGATACACCGTAGTTCGCCAGAACATCGGATACTTGGTCTTTGGATATTGTTTGACCAAGCTGAGGGTCGGGCCTTTGCATATCAGGGTTGAATATATAGCTCGGCATGGATACGCCCCTTTGGTAATTGACTCGGTAAGATCCACCTAGGTTCCTTTGTCAATCAGGCATCCCTAAGCACACTGAAAAAAAAAAAAATAAATAAATAAAATAAATAAATAAAATAAAATAAATAAATAAAATAGATAAATAAAATAAATAAAATAAATAAATAAAATAAAATTTTGGTACTTACTGGGATTCTTATTGAGCATGGAACCAGGTTGCTCCACGAGATCCACCTGGAAACCAATGAAATACCTGATGGCATCAGTGTCCCAAGGAATAGGAATCATGGTAAGTAGATTCATGAAAGGCTGGCCTCCTCGACGATAGTTGATCAGACTGATTTGAGCCTCTCTCTGAAGAGTTATCATCTTCTTCAGATACATGACCGCGTTGTCGTCGACATACTTGCGCTTCACGCCAGCCTGGACTTTCCCATCGGGGGACTGAAGGAAGCGACAATTTCTACCTAGGATATCGTGCCTGCTGTATCCGGTAAGGCGTTCAAAGTTCTCGGAGCAGTAAATGATGGGATGGTCGTCCATTTGCGCATCGCAAACCACGAATGCGCATGAAAGATCTACCAATCCGATTTCAATCTCGGGATTCTTTCTCGTAGCCACAAGCATCTAGTACCACATTCGTAAGCCGCCGGTCATCGGGATGCAGGGAGTTTTACATACCAAAGCACGGAGCATATCAAATCCAGTGGATGAGTAAGCATTTTTGAATTCCGTGTTCACATGGGGATTCTTTTCCATAGTCGATGGGAAGCCGCCTGGAACAAGGTTAAAGGAGAAACAGCAACCATTAGAAGTCAGGTGCATACCTGCTGGGGTTTCCCAGGGGAACTTCAACTGACTGAACTCATCCACTGGGACATCATGCTGTTGGGGTGGGTGTGCCGTCCCTGAGGAGGAGGATTGAAGAGGAGTAGATGTCTGGGAGGGCGTGCTCTTGGAGGACTTCCGCTCCTCAAGGTGCGGATGCGGGCCTGGCTTGGCACTGTTTTGCTCCTGAGTACCCTTGTGTGGTGATGCACCAGAGGGTCTCTCCGGAGCTGTATTCATGGGCCCATTCCTGTATTGCCCCAGACTTTGGAACCCTCGGATGACCGAATCATGCGGCTGCCCGCCGTAATGGCTTCCGAAATCGTGGCTGATAGGTGAGTTCATCATTGAACCACTGAACTGGGCGTGAGAAAACATGTTCATATCGGGGCCCATCATGCTTAGGGAAGGATCCGTCATGTCTAGCGGCATAGACATAGCACCCGCGTACTGCGCTGCCATATCCATGTTCAAAGAAGTAGTAGGGTGCAGAGGCGACGCATACGCACTGCCGGGAGGAGCCAGGGTTGAAAACGGCATATTCTGGTTCACAAACTGCGTGTTGATTCCGAGCTCATTGCCGGACCTTCCTGCGGCCGCGTTGCCAGGGTCCCGTGGATACGCTGGGTTGGTGCGCATCATGGCTTCCATGGATGCACCAGGAGGCATGCTGAATTGAAAATCGTCAAAGTTCCCGGCGGAAGAAGGGTCGAAGTCCATCATGGATAGTCTTCTGCTGTCTGCATCCGATATCTGCATCGGTACGTTTCCCATATAGGAAACCGGCATGCTTCTCCGCCGAGCTGCATTTTCATTTTGAGATACAATCTCGTCGAGTGACTGGCCCTCGCCCATATTAAACGCACCCATCCCATCCTGCGGTCTGGACATATTTGCAGCATTAGCAGTGCTGTCACTGGCGCCATATTGTTGTTGGTGAGAGAAAGACGGATAGCCGTTCATTTTGGCCGAGAAAGGTTAGAGACGCTTGAGTAGGGTTCAGAGGGAGTTGACAGTGGTAATAACGGCGGAGGGACGCATGGGTTTACAGACATGGAGACTCCAGGACAGCCCGGTACGAGGATGTGTGGCGTTATAGGGTTGTTGCTCGAATGAGATGGACGTTGAACAGAGTGAGAAAATAACGCGAAGTCGCTGGTGGTAGATGCCGGAGACGAGTAAAATAAACGGACATAGGACGGCGGGGTGTGGCACATTCAGCCCACACCCAGGTAAGTCGGGTGGCAATTGTACAGCGAACGGTGGAATAGGGATAGATGCGCCCAGCGGCCGGGGGAGACGGGAGGGTTACAGTAAGGTGGACGGTATGGGGTGTGGGAACGAATGCAGAAGCGGGAAAGGTGTGGTGGAGGGGAGACGGAGCCAGCTGCGAGACAAGAGAGACACAGACAGACGGGAGAGGCACTAGAAGTGTCTGAGAGGGGCGCTACAGACCTGAGCCACCGAGCCACCGCGAAGGGTCGGCGGGCAGCCAAGAAAACGACACACAAAGGGAGAAATAAGCTATTGGGTGTATGAAAGACAGAGATCAAGGAAGAATAAGCCCAGTAAACCCAGCGAGCGGAATGAGAGGGGCGCGTCACAGCTAGGGTAGAGGATGACGTGGGACTAAGTTTAATATCAATGGACATTATTTACTGTCTTTTCGAGGGAGTGAGATTTGCATGCAGCCGTGCAGCCGTGCAGCCGTGCAGCACACGTTTATTTTCTTTACTGAGGGGTGCGAGGGGTGCGAGGGGTGCGAGGGGCGGACCATGGCATTTCTACCGCCCCAAGAACAGAATGCGATGCGCTGAGTGATGCCGCGGGAAGCGGCTGCTGAACCGGCGCTTTGGGTGTTTGCCTCGCACTGGCAGCCCAAACAGGCCAAACAACACCTACCTAAGCTTAGGAATTTTGGGCGAGTTCCGACCTCCGTCCGCCAAGACCAACGCTGCAGACGCGACACCAAAGAATCTCGAGCGGAGAGAGCAGGAAGCCATCAATACCGTCCCTCTTATCCCAAAACAATCCCCCCCCCCCCTCCCTCCCCACTCTCTCAATATGATAATACGGAGTGTCGTATGGAGACAAGGTAAGTGGTCTTCTCCACTTCTATAGTCAATTTGCTCACCCTCACCCTCAACTCTAGGCCGCAGAGCCGTCGCACAAAAGTTCTGGCAGCCTCTCCGAACTTTTTCCTCCGCTGTCGACTCCATCGACTCTTCCGCCCAAAACAGCCTCAAGCAGCTTCATTCGCTCGAAGCCCAGATAAATGCGGCTGCTCCTACTGCCACGCCAGTCGCTAGTATTGACCCTGAAACGGCCACTACGGCTCAATCGGCCGTCTCAGAGTCTCTGGCTGATCAGTATCATCGATTCAAAGCACGGGGTAAGTGTTCTAAATGGAACAAGGGAACATCCCTCTCTATGCAGGCTCTTACATGACGCAGAAAGTGAATTGGGGGATCTTGGAACGGAAATCAGCCCACATTACCAGCCCAATACTTTGCTAAACAACCCTCCTTCCCCCGCCGACGTTACCCTCGAACTTCTCCTTGCTTCAGAGGCCCATCAAGGCCATGCTACTTCCCTCTGGAATCCGGCTAATGCGCGATACATTCATGGCATAAGGCAGGGCATTCATATCATCTCCCTAGAGACTACGGCCGCCCACCTGAGGAGGGCTGCCAAAGTTGTTCAGGAGGTATCAAGGAGAGGTGGTATCGTCCTTTTTGTGGGAACACGACCCGGTCAGGAGAGGGCAGTCGTAAAGGCAGCGGAGCTTTCCAAAGGATATCATTTGTTCGAGAGGTGGATACCCGGCAGCATTACGAATGGCCAGCAAATCCTCGGACGATGCAAGACTAAGGTTGTCAACGAGAAAGATGAGGAAGTCCAGGGCTTTGAGGAGCAACTGTTCGACCGTGCCGCCTTGAGGCCGGATCTGGTCGTCTGCTTGAACCCCTTGGAGAACTATGTCCTTCTGCACGAGTGTGCGCTGAACAATATCCCAACCATTGGAGTTATTGACACAAACGCCGACCCCACTTGGGTCACCTATCCTATTCCCGCAAACGACGACAGTCTCCGCTGCATCCAAGTCATCGCCGGTGTTCTCGGTCGTGCTGGTGAGCAAGGCTCAAAACAGCGTCTTGCGGCTGCCGAGAAGGGGGTCATAACCTTCCCCCCAGCTAGGAACCTTCGCCTCCCTGAGGAGCCCGAAGCAGAAGCTGAGGCCCCTAAAAGAGAATCCGAGGCCCTCGGACGACTTCTCGATGGCGCAGAAGCCATCTCATCCCATATCAAACCCGAGCTTTTCTCTACCTCGAAGAGCGACCACAGCCTCCACAATGCAGATGATCTAGGAGACATGCTGGACGAGACCAACAATCATGAGACGAATAGGAGAATCAAGCAGGTTGTATAGAGCGGGACCGTAAGTTGTAAAATGTTGATTGTATTATAGCGAGAGCACCTATTGGGCGTTTCTATGGAAAAGATGCTGGATATAGCCCATGTATTATTTTGTGTGTCCACCTTCCCGAAAATACCAAGATTTGTTACACATTTTTGCAGCAGCACAAGTTTACATCTGGAAATGGTGTTGGGGGCGGCTACCGCGTGACTGCATGATATTTTCTGCGATATTCTCTACCTTTTAAGTTCTTTCCTTTTTTCCTCATACCTACATGTCAACATAGCAGAATTCTATGCCTTTCTTTCTATTTCACTTCTTAGTGTTCTCAAGTACCTTTTCGTCCTAGCCAGAGCCTATGCGATTTCGAGAAGACATTGTTCGATCGACCATCACACGGTCTAATCTCCATAGATTGGTTGCTTTCACATGGCTCTCCATTGCATGTCCAGCCTTACAGCCTCACATGACCTCCGTTTCCATCTAGGTCTGCTCTACAGCTATCTTATTTCCTAGTCGGCGACATTTTCATCGACGGCACTATCCCCCCAGGCCTACTCAGCTGCTAGGAACTTGTTAGACTAAAGTAACGTTGTACAGATCTCACGTGGGCTCTTTTCTACTACCTAACACAAGCTATTCCTAAGAAAGAGCCGGGACGCTATTTGATTACGCACTGGTCTTTATTTTCTGTAGTCTTATTTGCTGGGATAGATCCTCCAGCCAATTGGAAGGGAGTGGTACGAGAATCCCGCTCCACGCCTCCATCTGCCATCATCAGTCAAAAAGGTAACGTCGGTCCAGCCAATACCAGAGAAGCTTTGCGCAATGAGTTCCCTGTGCTGTTTCAGCGCCCGCTGGAGGAAAAAACGCTCGAGGTTCCACAGGAATGACGCGTGGACATATGACATACATGTCGTGAGTACTTAGGCCTGACTAAGCGGGTTGTAAACATGACGTTCTTGTGCAAGGCCCGCAAAAAGTGTTAGTTCGGTTTCTTTCCTGCAATTTTACATGGGGTATGTAGATAGGGATGAGGATGGTGATTGCCACAGTCTATGGGTAAGAAAAGCGAAACCAGTAACTTCAAGAAATGAAAAGCCTTCGAGGCTGCTACGAACGCTTGTGGTTCTTCAGAAAAAAAAAAAAAAGCCTTGTTTCAAACACGTCCTCCCCTCCCGACTCTGATGCTACAGAAATCGTTCTAGATGTACGGAGAGCGCGTGAACTGGACCGCTTTTACATGAAATGGTTCCTAGTTGCTTGGAGAGAAGACAGATTGGAACAAGCACGTAGAACTCAAGCTACTCGGGCAATTTCGGCATGCTAAACTCCCCTACAGTTTGGCTAAGAAATGTTGTGAAACCCACCCACTTAGGTCCCAAAGCTGGCTGGTTGGCTACCGAGATCTACAAGAGGAGGGTCAAGCCTTGGTGGCTGGGTGCCGGAAGTACTTTACTGCCGCAGTCCCGAATGGGCTTAAAAGCCTCGGTTTTTTGAAAGCAAAGTTTCTCAACAGTGTCACTGTGGCTATTGGGTTGGCAGGAAAAGCGCTCAGACAAACTGCAGCATACAGGCAGTTAGTGCTTAGTGATTAGTTCCGGGGAAATTTTCCGGGGAGGGGGATTATTATGAGGGGGGGGGCCGAATTTCTGGGGAAGAGGTACGAATGATTCTGGAATCTGCGTGGTAATACGTGAATGATATAGCCGTTCTTCTAGAACTTCAGCCACTGACGAGGCTGGGGACTTTGAAGGTGAGGTTCCGGTTGAGGAGGGTACACTTTTGAGACAGGTTGCGTATAGCAGTATTGGCTAATTATACGGCTTCATTCGTTGTTTTGTTATAGGTTCCAAGGGGAAGCTAGTAATAACCCAAGTCATATTCAAGGGTACTTCACTCAACTTTTAAAGCAAAGATGTAGTACCGTTATAGAGAGAATAATGTTATTCTATGGGGTAAATAAAATAATAATAATAATAATAATAATAATAATAATAATAGTAATTCAATTTAACGTGCTACCTGGTTCCCAATCGGGTCTATGAACACGTAATATCAAATGCTTAGAGCAAAG
>ML994056.1:0-53530 GCA_010093945.1 Delitschia confertaspora ATCC 74209 | reverse complement strand
GGGAGAGATCCATCTAGACTTTCTTCTCATCAGATATAATAATACACACATTTCGAAATAAAAATACCCTTATATTGGAATGTTTGAAGGTGGGGAAAAGGCAAAGATTTTGGAATCTAGAGGGACATTCCTCTAGAGTCGGGTTTGCTTTGCTCTAAGCATTTGATATTACGTGTTCATAGACCCGATTGGGAACCAGGTAGCACGTTAAATTGAATTATTATTAAATAAAAATACCCTATGCTGTACTGAACTCGTCGACATGTTTGGAAGTCATAGAGATTTAAATCCCAGATGCGAATCAAATTGAAAACAGCTTTTTATAAATCAAAACTAATTATATGCCACCCTACAACCGCTCCTCTTGAAAAAGGGATCAGATAGCGACCTTACCGTAATATACTTCTATTACCAGCGAGCAGACCCAGCTGGTGTACCATATGAACCAGCAATTAATCGCAAACGTTATGATAATAGATGATGTATTGACACTTGTACGAGGACCAGAATTTAGCTGTGCTGCCAACTGTGGTGATGTATTCGAGTAGGTCGGAACTTATAAGGGTTGAAGTCCGGTTAGAATCAGAAATTCAGAAATCCCAGTACCAAGTGACGTCCATAAGACAAGTGTTGGGCAATCTCGATGTCCTGCGTTCGTGTTCGTTCAGGACCAGACGCATCCGGCTGTGTACCTTGGGCTTGATGTCATCCAACGATGAGGTGGAGAGACGTTTGAGCACACCGAACGTTTCCTTGTTTTCACCGCCACACCTGACAAGATAAAATTTCCGAGACGCGTGTTCATTTGGGGGTTGACGCCATAGGGCTGGGTAAACAAGGCAGCGTAGGGGGTGAAACTTGAGGGTTTGGGGAGGGGTTAAGCTTTGATGCTAGTGATCGGCCCGGCGATTATGACGCAACAATACCATTGTAACACCGTAACACCGCCACATGTAATATCCAATGCGGCTAGTTAATGTTATACCCTAGCCTGATCGAGGTTCGAGAACAACTTGTGTGGCGTAAGCTGCTTCCCCTTATCGAGCTGCATGCATGAAGCATACTCTTTCCGATGCCAAAGACAAAGAAACGACCTTCAGCTTATAGTGGTGATTATTGAGAGAGGATGAGAGGGGATGAGAGAGGATGAAAGCTTCTAAATCTCAGGAAAAGGCCTCAAAATAAAATTCAAATTGGAATGGAAACAAGACGCGCTTTCCGGCTGTTCAGCCGAGTGAGGGCCGCTGGGCTTGCTGGACCCTGACATGACTGGCACCTGCCACTGGTGACCAAGCTCTTACCTAGAGACCCTGAAACTCCATGAATCCTGCAGATCCGTGTTCGGAGAGAAGGTGCTGCTGCCCGAGTGGGCAGATCATGCCGGAATACTCTTACCACATGTGACTGCTGTTTGCGATGACGTCGTAAGAGAATGAGCTTGCAATCGACCATATAAAAGAGCCATCACCACTCTCACTACCAGCCATTCCAACTCACACACTCTCAACAACAACCAACTCTGCAAATAACTACAATTCTTCACCTTCAATCTTCCATCCACACAACCGAACAACAAACGTTTACTTCCGCACATCATCAACATGGAGAAAATCAAGGCCAAGGTTGAGCAAGTCCTCCACAAGGACCACTCCAATGAGACCGCCACTGGAGCTCCTCATTCTTCCCACACTGCCAACAAGGTCGACCCAACAGTCCACACTGGCACTCACACCGGAACTCACACCGGAACTCACACTGGTGCTGGAGGCCTCGGTCACTCCACAGGACACACTACCACCGGTGGTCCCCACGACTCCCATCTTGCCAACAAGGTTGACCCAACTATCAACACTGGCTCTTCAGGCTTGACCGGCCACAATACCTCCCACACCGGTACTGGATACGGTTCCACCGGCCATACGGGAGGCATTGGCTCTGGTGCTCACACCGGAAGCCATACTGCCACCGGAGGCCCACACGACAACCATATGGCCAACAAGCTCGATCCAACTGTTCACACTGACGACAGGGGATATGGCTCAACTGGTCACAACACCGGACATACGGCCACTGGTGGTCCCCACGACTCTCACATGGCCAATAAGATGGATCCAACCGTCAACACCAGCGGTTCCGGCATCGGCAGCCACTCTGGCGCTCACAGCGGTGGTTTGACCGGTGGCCATCACTCCACTGGCACTGGCTATGGCTCTACCGGCCACACTGCCACTGGTGGTCCCCATGATAGCAACCTGGCCAACAAGCTTGATCCCACTGTCAACACTGGCAGTACTGGCCACAGCAGTGGTCTGACTGGCCACAACACCTCTCACACCGGAACTGGTTATGGCTCGACTGGTCACACTGCCACCGGTGGCCCTCACGATAGCCACATGGCCAACAAAATGGACCCAACTGTCAGCACCGGCAGCAGCGGTCTTACCGGCGGTCACTCCACTGGAACCCACACGGGAACCGGTTACGGTTCGACTGGACACACCGGAACTGGCTATGGTTCGACTGGACACAATACCACGTCTGGTTCTCACGGCCTCACGGGTGGTGCCCATGGTGGACATCAAGGCAGCCACCTCCCAGGTCCCGCCCCTGGTACGGCTGGTCCCCACTCTTCCGACATGATGAACAAGGTGGATCCTCGTGTCGACTCCGATTTGGACCACAGCAAGACTGTTGGCGGTGACCGTACCTACGGTTAAGTGATACTCCTTTGAGATGACAGAATGAGATGATGGATGGTGATGATTCCCAGTCGCAGATTGACGACCTGATGGAGTTTTCATGGGTTTCTCGATGGA
The DNA here is from genome assembly GCA_010093945.1 of Delitschia confertaspora ATCC 74209. Taxonomy (NCBI): domain Eukaryota; kingdom Fungi; phylum Ascomycota; class Dothideomycetes; order Pleosporales; family Delitschiaceae; genus Delitschia; species Delitschia confertaspora. The sequence goes on along the minus strand of ML994056.1, from coordinate 50,714 downwards.
TGTTATGAATGTATTATACCTTATGATCGATCTCGAGAGATTCGAGAATGAAATGAAACAGTATCAATAACCTACTTGACTAGTTTGAATTAGTGACCGTGACTTGAATATGCTCACTTCAAAAACCGTGTTTAATTTCGCATTACAATTGTGTCTTTGAAAATGTTTCTCCCTTTGAACTCAAGATCTTTGACTTGGAGATAATGTTTGACTGGAGGATGGTTGTTGACCTTGTAGTTATTGACTATATTGGTACGTACCTGATTGCCCTTTTTGGTCAGTCGAATCCTGCATAGGTTGAACAAACTTCAACCTGAATCATACAAGAAGGCTTGTTGAATTCTTCGTACATCCATTGCAAATCCATCAATCATCCCATACCAGCCCAAACGCCAGTTGATGCTTCAAAATCCCCTACACATACATATATGTTACAATTTCAATGCCTCAAACACATTTCCTTCTTCTTCACGCATCTTTAGCCACCCCGGCCAAATCCCGGGCCGCTGCCGCCATAGCAGTATCCCTTTTACTCGCATTCCGCTTCTTGAGCACGTTTTCGATAAAGGCTTCACCGGCTTTGTAGCTACTCCGGACCAGAGGACCAGAAGCGCAGTACAGGAAGCCCATGTCTAGAGCGCGTTGACGCCACATCTCGAAGGTGTCAGGTGTGATATATTCGTGGACGGGCATGTGGCGTTTTGTCGGGCGCATGTATTGGCCGAAGGTTATTACGTCTACGGAGGATTCGCGAAGGGCTGTGGGATTGTTAGTTATATTGCACGTGATAGGAGGGGGGTTGTAGCAAGGGGTAGGAGGACGATAACGGAAAGTGTGTGGGAATCATTTTGGGTGATCTGGGTGATTGAGGAGAGAAATAAAACAGGGTTAAGGACACGGAAAGAAACAAGCGATCCCAACATACCTCTCAGAGCCTCCCAAATCCCGCTCTCTGTCTCCCCCAACCCGAGCATCATACTCGTCTTTGTAATCAAATCGGGCTTCGCCTCCTTCGCCGTCCTCAACACTTCCAAACTCTGCCTGAACGTGGCTCGCCGATCCCGCACAAATGGCGTCAACGCCTCCGTCGTCTCGATATTGTGCGCATAGACATCCAGCCCACTGAGCGCTACTACTTTTACCATTTCCAAGTCGCCGGCGTAGTCACCAGTTAATGCTTCGACGAGAATAGTGGGTGCCTTTTGCTTGATCTTTATAATTGTCTCTGCGAAATGCCTGGCGCCTCCGTCGAGGAGATCATCTCTATCGACGGACGTGAGCACAACGTATCCCAGTCCCCAGCGCTTCAGCGCCTCGGCGGTATTCTCAGGCTCGTGTGGGTCCAGTGGAGGTGGCGCCTTAGACGTCTTGACAGAGCAGAAGCGGCACCCGCGCGTGCACGTGTCGCCCATGAGCATGATAGTTGCGGTGGCCGCGGATTTCGAACTGCCGCCCCAGCAGTCAGATATGTTGGGGCAGCGCGCTTCTTCACACACCGTATGCAGGTTTAGACCGCGGAGATCGTTCTTGATTTTCTTGTAATTGGTTCCGTTGGGAATCGGGGTTTTGAGCCATTCCGGCAGGCGGGTAATGGTCTTTTTGCGGCCTTCGGGACCGACTTGAGCGGTGCGGATTTCGTAGGCTTCGGAGGGGGTTAGGGGGGGTTCGGAGGTCGAGATGAAGTCAGAGAAGGAGGGGCCGGAGTTGAGTGTATCGCTGAAGGTTGTGGATCGTCTGGCGGGCTTCGTAGTATCGGGTTCTGTGGTCGTAGCGAAGGAGCGGTAGATTTGTGAGGAGCGCGTTCGCGGGATGGAGGTTATTTGAGGGGATGCTAAGAGACACCTGAATCGGGGGGCTGATGTTGCCATGATGGATATGTGTAGAGGTAAAGATGATAAAAATGAAGGTGACTCGGAGGATTTGAGGGAAATCTGGGGATGAGCGGAAATTCGCGGTTCGCCGAGCACGATCCCCGGCCGTTAGGTAAGCCGCTTGGGGCCTCCGTGTTAGGAAAGTGTGTTCAAACGGTGCAAACACTCGAGGCTCAACACCACGAATTCGCTCCCTGGACATTGAGACGGGGTAGCAGCTCACTACCATTGCGACATTAGCCTCCACAACGTCCTTCACTGGAGCGCTGCCAAATAATCTAATCTGCCGAACCTAACCAATTTGTGGTTTTCCTGTCACCTTTTCAGCGAACCACCCCTCACCGCTATTGAAGAAGCCACGTTTGGTATCCCTCTCCGATACTATACACCGGGAGTCAACCAGCGCAACGGCTGGACGTTGAAACCATGGAGAAGAAGAATGAAGATGTGCAGATGGTTGCGCAAATAGACAAGACCTCGGTCTTCCAGGAAGGTACGGCAGCTTCCCCACATTCAGGAGCTGGGGCATAGAAGCTATGGCTATATTTCAATGGGGTCAATACATGATGCTGATTCACTGCAGCGAGAGTTTTCAATCAGAGCCCAATTTCACCGCGGAAATGCAGAGTGGTCTGTATACCTCAGCCTCAGGAACCTTGCATCTGCTGACTCGGGATATGTAGATATTGACCAAATTGGCATTGTTGCTATTCACAGGAGAGAACTGGGGCAGACAGGAGGCTACCACTCTGTTCTTCGGAAGTATGTTCTGTGAATCTACGGAAACAAGATGAATCTAACGTCAGGCAGTCTCGAAGCTGTTCCAGAACAAAGATGCCTCCCTCCGACAGATGGTCTACCTGGTCATCAAGGAGCTCGCCAGCTCTGCCGACGACGTAATCATGGTCACCTCTTCCATAATGAAGGATACTTCGGTAGGCAGCGACGTAGTATACCGGCCCAATGCTATCCGCGCACTCTGCCGAGTCATCGATGCCTCGACCGTCCAAGCTATCGAGCGTCTGGTTAAGACGTGCATCGTCGACAAGAATCCTTCTGTTTCCTCCGCCGCGCTCGTTTCGTCATACCATCTTCTCCCCGTGGCAAGAGATGTTGTCAGGAGGTGGCAGTCTGAGGCCGCCGAAGCTGCTTCAGGCAGCAAGTCCGGGGGTGGAATCTTTGGTGGATTTGGAGGAGGCGGTCACAGCGCCTTGCAGGCGAGCACGAATTACATGACACAGTACCATGCTATTGGTCTGTTATATCAAATGAGGAGTGGTGACAGGATGAGCTTGGTCAAAATGGTGCAGCAATACTCGGCCGCGGGTGTTGTGAAGAGCCCGGCTGCTACGGTATTGCTGGTTCGTCTGGCAGCCAAGCTTGCAGAGGAAGATCCAAATCTTCGGAAGCCAATGATGCAGTTGCTTGATGGTTGGTTGCGCCATAAGTCGGAGATGGTCAACTTCGAGGCAGCGAAGGCTATTTGCGATATGCGGGACGTTACGGACACTGAGCTTGTTAACGCGGTCCATGTGCTACAGCTCTTCCTGACATCTCCTCGGTATGTACTTTTTGTCCAGGAAGATCGGGGTTACGCTGACTTGATCCAGTGCTGTGACCAAATTCGCCGCTTTAAGGATACTATCTACCATGGCATCCTTCAAGCCCGATCCCGTCCGCACCTGCAATCCCGATATCGAGTCTCTTATCACGAACTCGAACCGTAGCATTGCTACATTCGCCATCACCACTCTGTTGAAGACAGGTAACGAGCAATCCGTGGATAGGCTCATGAAGCAGATCTCCGGTTTCATGGCCGAGATTACAGACGAATTCAAGGTTACTATTGTCGAAGCTGTGAGGACCTTGGCTTTGAAGTTCCCCAACAAGCAATCTGGCTTCCTTGCTTTCCTGAGCGGCATTCTGCGCGATGAGGGCGGCTACGATTTCAAGCGAGCTGTTGTTGAAGCCATCATGGACTTGATCAGGTTCGTTCCGGAGGCGAAGGAAGATGCGCTTGCTACCCTTTGCGAGTTCATTGAGGACTGCGAATTCACTAAGCTTGCTGTCCGGATTCTCTTTCTCCTTGGTCGGGAAGGTCCTTCAACCCCGCATCCAACCAAATATATCCGGTATATATACAACCGGGTTGTTTTGGAAAATGCCATTGTCCGCGCCGCTGCTACTTCCGCTTTGGCCAAATTTGGTGTTGGGCAAAAGGATCCCGAAATCAAGAAGTCCGTTCACGTCCTTCTTACCCGTTGTCTGGATGATGTGGATGACGAAGTTCGCGATCGCGCGGCTTTGAACCTCCGGTTGATGGACCAGGATGACGATATGGCTATCAATTTCGTCCGTAACGATTCTATGTTCTCATTGCCTGTTCTTGAGCATCAACTGGCCATGTACGTCAGCTCAGACTCCCGGGAGACCTTTGAGCATGCTTTCGACATCTCGAAGGTCCCTACCGTTTCCCGCGAGCAGGCCGACGCAGACGACCGGACAAAGAAGCTCAACACAGCCACACCCACCCTCAAGGCGCCCAGCGCAGGCCCCAAACCACCAGCGAAGTCAGGTGCCGATGCGGCCGCTGCGTCTACCGCCGCTGCGCAAAAGTATGCGGAGGAGTTGCAAAAGATTCCCGAGCTCGCAGCTTATGGTGGTGTGCTCAAGTCCAGCTCCATTGTCGAGCTTACCGAGTCTGAGACTGAGTACGTTGTCACAGCCGTTAAGCACATCTTCAAGGACCACGTCGTTATCCAATACGATGTCAAGAACACTCTCCCAGATACAGTCCTCCTCGACGTACAGATGGTGGTTGCGCCCGAGGATGACGGCGATGTCCAGCTAGAAGAGGAATTCATCATTCCCGCACCCAAGCTGCCCACCAACGAGCCTGGCACCATATACGTTTCCTTCAAAAGACTCGAGACAGAATCGCAGTTCATTGCCACTTCGTTTACCAACGTCCTCAAGTTCACGAGCAAGGAGATCGATCCCAGCACTGGCGAGCCGGAGGAGGGTGAAGGTTATGAAGATGAATACCAGGTGGAGGACCTCGATCTCAACGGTGCGGATTATGTTGTTCCGGCTTATGCTGGCAGCTTTGACAATGTCTGGCAACAGACTGGTGCGGGTGAATCGGCGACTGAGACGCTGCAGTTGAGTAATATAAAGAGCATAGCTGGTAAGTATTTGTCATTCCGCTTATATCAAGCATACTTTCACTAACTATCTTCTTAGACGCCACCGAACAACTCACAAAGACTCTATCGCTCCAACCTCTGGAAGGCACAGACGTCACTCTCTCCACCTCCACCCACACCCTGAAGCTCTACGGCAAGACGGTAACGGGCGGCAAGGTCGCAGCCATGATCCGGATGGCGTTCTCGGCTAAGACTGGCGTGACAATGAAGATGGACGTCCGAGCGGAGGAGGAGGGTGTTGCGGCGCTTATTATTGGATCCGTGGCATAGGCTTCTTCTCTTACTGTTAATTGAATTTGATTTCGTGAACGAAGCGTGCATCAGGGAGTGATAGGGGAATAGGAATAGTCGATAGCACGTTTTTGAGTGTAACCGTTTTGGCGTACTTGGTATTAGATTAAGAAAGGAATAATTTATGAAGCTTCAAAACATGTGGATATTGGACTGATTGCGGTTGTGTTGACAGTTCTTGATTGATAGGGTACGCAGAAGCTACCCAAAAGCCGCCTTTAACAACGAAGATCCCCTGAAAACAATATGAACGATTTGACCAACTCCACGAATATAGACCCCGCCGGCCGCAAAGTCCACGTTCGCCCCGTATAATACATTACCCATCCATACCTTAAATCATACAAGCCCCACAACTCGCAGCTCCCCCAAACTTCAACGGTTCCCGCGAATCGCCGGATCCTATTCTGCCTTCTCCTCCACTTCCTCCCGGTCTAACTGAAGGCGCATAGTACCTGCTGTCCCTGGATGGGCCTCGGGTAGCTCGGGTATCAGCGGGTCGGTAGTACGTAGATGAGGCCTCCCGATATGGAGAATTTCGTGCGGCGGCCCAGGTATCTAAGCTAAAGAGTGTAGTGAAGTAGAGGGCGAAGAAGGTGATTAGGGTGTCGCGCGTTGTAGCGAGAAAGGTTGCCTTTGTGCTGGGCGGAGTTAGTAGTGAGAAAGGGAGGTAAGGGGTGAGAACGAACGCTTCTTCAGGCATTGTTGCGGGTTTGGATGATTGCTTTGTCAATCTAAAGTCGTTTTTAAGGGGAAATGAAGTTTCGATAATAAGTATACGGAGGTGAGTCTTTGATTGTAGGAGAAAGTGCTTCTTCTACTGTACTGTCGTTGCTGCCTAGGCAGACATACGGTGTCTAAAAATAGGATTGCACTTCCGGGGCTTCTGCAGGGTTCCTGTCAGGATCTTGGCAGACTGAGAAATACGCGGAGAGGAAATTTTGAAGCTTTGCTACGCAAACTTCGTCCCAGACAAATCGTACGCATCACAATCCTACCATAGACTTGCTCACTTAGCATAGACTCACCATTACCATAAGGTAATCTTTCCCGTAAGGTTAATACAAGATTGCCTCTGTACTTGCTAGTGTTACCGGTTACTTTATTTCAGCGCCCGCCATGGCAAAAGATGAGGATAAGAAGAGCAAAGTAATTACCAGTCACGTTCAAACAATGATCCAGTTGAGGTCCTAACCAATTATACAGAAGCGCAAGAGAGATGTTGTCGTTCACCAAGAAGAAACCAACAACACAGATGTTGCCAGCCCGAAGCGCGGACGAAGCGCTATGAATCAAAATGAGGCTCAGAATGAACTGGACACCTCCAAGCCATCCGCAGTATTCCAGCCCAAAAATGGTAGACCATGGACTCTAAGCATCGCGTTACCAGGGAGCTTTATCACCAAGTAAGCAGATCTTCTACCGTCATTTCTTCGTCCTCAAAGTCTTGCTTCTACTATATTTCCTACTACTTTCCCTTCCGCTATTCAAACCCGCTCCATCTAACAATCAAAGTGTCTCTACCTACGACCAAAAAGCCTCCCTCGCATGCCGAATTGCACGTGCATGTGCGGTGTTCTGTGTGGACGAGATTGTTGTGTTCGACGACGATCCACACACGATTCCCCAGCAGACCCAACAAAAAGTCAACTCCAACAACAAAGGCCACAAGGGTTCCTGGAGCTCCGTTAACAAACAAACCAGCAAGACCAAGGCCGAGGTCCTAGCCGAAGTCTCAGATATCGACGAGCCCTGGCACAATCCAGATCAATTCCTATTCCACGTCCTAAGCTATCTAGAGACGCCGCCCCATCTGCGCAGGTATCTATTCCAGCACCATCCCAACCTCAAAGGTGCAGGCAGTTTCACAAGTCTCGATATGCCGCACCATATGCGCGCGGACGAGTGGTGTGTGTACCGCGAAGGCGTCACTCTAGAAAATGACTCTCACTCCCATGGCCAACAGCGAGAGCAGGGAGAACCAGAGAAGAAGAAGAAGAAAAGCAAAAAGGGCGAGAAAGAGAAAGAGGATGTGTTCACGATGGTGGAATGCGGACTTTCGGCACCGGTGAGGATTCCGATTGAATTGCCGCCGTATGTGCGCGTCACGGTCAAATTCGCATCTCAAGCGCCACCACCGGGTTTTCCCAATTTGTCGCCGGACCAAGTTGCGAATCTTGAAGTGGAAGCCACCAGTCCGTCTGACCCAAGAGAAGAGGGCGGATACTACTGGGGCTATACCGTCCGCCGCGCGGCGACATTCTCGGACATATACACTGAATCGCCCTTCGAAAACGGCTACGATATCTCTATCGGCACGTCCGAGCGCGGGGTGCCGTTGAAATCACTGATCCCTGGTCTTGCATCTTCCAAAGGTGGTAAGCAGCTACTTCCGCTATCCTTCAATCACGCGGTTATGGTGTTTGGCGGCGTTGCGGGGCTGGAACCAGCGATCGCTGGGGATGCTACTTTGGCGGCTAATGGAATTACCAAGGAGACGGCAGGCGAAGCGTTTGATTATTGGGTTAATCTTGCGCCAGGGCAGGGGAGTAGGACGATTAGGACGGAAGAAGCTGTTTGGATCGGGTTAGCGGGGATTAGGGAGTATGTTGGGAATATGTGAGCGGGGATTTGTTTGATGCGGAGTATTATAAAAGGGGTTTGAATGTACAGTATGCTTGGAATGCGCGTGGGGCGTTGTGGAAATAAAATTATTAGATTGTATCTGGTACCAATTTACCAATGGTGCGTCCTTACAGGAACCGGTCTTCTACATATCATATCCCTTTGAGCATGCCTAAAACCTAAATGTTTCCTATATTAGATAAGCCGTATCTAGAGTGTAGAGCTGGCCCATAAACGCAACTATCAGCATATCACCATAATGAACTAGCAGTTTGAGCTTCTTAGGTGCTTAGAAGACAAAAGTCGCTATTGTTTGCTTCAATGATTCCAGGTTTCTTGAGCAAACATCTCACCGCCCTTTCCCACTTGCAGATAGCAAACTTTTATATTCCCCACTCCCGTCAGGTATCATCGACTTCCTATATTTCTTGATGTCTTACCTACTCACAATCAATGCACAGCTTTAAAGAGAGCGCATCCGTATGCCTTGATTAAATGAACCGGGGCGTGTAACTCAGTGGTAGAGTGCCTGCTTCGCATCTAGTATGCGTATGCGGGAAGTCTTGGGTTCAAACCCCAACTCGTCCAACTAACCCTAAACTTTTTGGATCTTCCTTCGAGGGAAGAGGTAGTAGAACTTGCTAAAGCATGTTTCTAAGGCTCAATAGCATGCTTGCTTGCTTCAGTATGGTTAAGTTTGGAACATATGATATGCTTGATCAAGTATAGTTAAGCTGTCAATTTTATAATACGGTTGGATCCTATAGCTATGATCCATACTGTAGATGTTTTACTTAGATTCCTAATCTCCTTGCTTCAAATAGCCTAGGTCATATTTCTATATAAAAAGGACCTCCCTCAAAAACCTTCTCTACTTCTCCGGGAATTCGTCCATATGAATTCTACTGATCCGACAAAATGGGCTCGAACAAGGTTTCAGGTGTAACCGTGCTACCGCCATATTAGTCTCAAATAGCAACTTGCTTCCTAAGGGCCTTCGTTGAATCTCCACTGTGGTACCGTTTCTTTCAATTTCTTCGAAGTCCTCCCCCCTAACATCTACAGTCCCACCATGCCTTGCCCGGCCCACCGCCCGCCCGCCCCATTCCCCTGGGTAGGTTAATTTCATGGTACCGCCGCCATTTTGTACGTGGCACGAGTTGGCGAAGAAGAGTGGGTTGACGCCGTAGTATGTATGGATTTGTGGAGGGAGAACCTCCACCGTCGTAGACCCATATCCTGACTGGGTAGTTATGTAATTGTGCTGGATGCCCGCCCACTCGTAGAATGCCCAGTACGGCAAAAGCTTCGCGGTGATATCGTAGCCAGATTTTAGGGTGGTGATGGCGCCGTGGACGAAAGTGCCGGATATAGAACCACCTGGCGCTGAGATTAAAGCGGTTCCGTTCCGAAGTGAGAGCTTGTCTTTCTCTAATGGCATTCTTATTGCAATATCACCCCTCCGCGTCTCCGCGTGGATATAGCTACCCGTGCTTGGACCTGATGACCATCGTTTTGGAACCAGATTAACATCGATATCACCGCTCTTACTAGTGAAAGTCATCGAACGCGGCAAAGACCAGTTCCCCACGATAGAAGAAGAACTGGTCGTAATTCTGATTGCATGGGCAGTGAATTCTAGGCTCTCTATTCCTGTTATCAAGCCATAGGTGGAGGAGAGTGTCATGTGATATGTTTCAAACCACAGGTCTGGGTGGATGGAAATGGGGAGGTACGTTGTAGAGATGCTTGTTCCACGGCCGAATTGGACGGTGTGGGGTTTGACGAAGAGGATTATGTCGATCGTTAGGAAAGGAGTTGAGACTGTTGAGTTGAGCTGTGCAGGTTCGAGAGGATCTACGGAATGGATGTAAACGGTGGAGGTGTCATTTCGGATATATACGTAATCCAGTGTTTTTGCATAGGGGGAGGATGCGCGGACGTAAATTATGTAGTTGTGTGGTTGATTGGGGTCTCTGCGCGCGAGCTTGACGCCGCCGGTTATGGGGCCCAGGAAGGAGAGAGAACTGACGTTTTCTTGGATGCCTAGATGGCTATTGTGGTATCTATCATTATCGAAGGCGATGATTTTCTCTTGGACGAAAGGGTCTTTGGAAGGAGAAATGTGTTCGTTGATCTTGTCATTATGGTTGAGTAGAAATGTATGTTGAGATGAGTATGGCTGAGCCATTGCTCTCCGCGCACATAGCCAGATTGATACTAGCGTTATGAATCATGGAAAGGTCTTCATTGCTGAAAGATTTAGCATTTACTGCATAGTCGAAGCACTCTGTGCTTTTGCGGAATGGGTCCATATCTTTAGAGGAAATGTTAGTTTGATGCCTGGGACGACTGTGGCTATGCCGTATCTCGAAGTCCGGAGGCGCGTTTCAGAGAGGGAATTGTAAGAGAAGGATTTTGAAGGATCCAGAACATGCAAAGGTTTTCGCGCGAGTGGCTAGTATTGTGGATGGAAGGATAAAGCAAGTTCCCACGTGAGGCACTTTGGCAGTGGCAATTGTGTAGTACTAAATGGTTTTGGCGAGATTGTCTGATTAGGTAGTTTGAGATCTAATGATGTTGGTTAGTCATCTACTATGTATGCGACTAATTTTACCCCAAACTTTTATCTTTAACATCAACTTTGAAAGAAGGGGATATTCATCAGGGCGCCACAGGGGAAAGAGGGTTGTTTTAAGTGACAGAATAGCGGTGACTTCGTAGGCCCAGAATACTCTGGTCTAATCCTCCGTCTATCGACATAACACAGAGAGTTTCTCATGCCGAGTGGCTCCTGGTGCACTATACGAACTGGCTATCGGCTCTCAAGAGTTTCGCATTCAACAGCTTTTGAAACGCTGCGTAGAGAATACGGAAAGGGGCGTGGTGTTGCCATGGTTGGACTGAATCATCAAAGGAAGCCGTCGCGGCAGCGTGAGTGACCGTCCCCAAAGTCCGTAGCTGGAAAGTCAATAATAGTCAAAGAGAACAGATCGAACTTTTGTACATCTCTTAATGTTCTCAATGCACCTGACAAAGATGGAGGTCTCAACTGCGTCACGAAGGTGGGTGAGCGGTGCGACTGATTGTCTGAGACCCCGAATAAAGGTGAAATAACATCGAAGTCATTCACTTCACTACGAGGAGGTGGAGGCATGTTTATAAGCCCGCTCTCTGTTTTTATTTTGCCTCTTCCTCACCTCACCTCGCCCACGCAAAAACAACTCGCCTTCAGTCAACAACGCGACGAACCTTTACTATAATCCTGTATAGATAGCATCTGCACTACCTACTATATGCCTTTCCACTGTTTCTCAGCCACGAACCCTCACCGTGTACTCTCGCGCATCAAAGTGGATTGTCGCGAAGACAAGAATCTCCCACAGGCCAAAAATGAGAAAAAGTCTGCCCGTGTGAAGAAAGAAGATGGTCAAGATGATGTGAAGTCTCCATGTGTTAAAAAGAGAGACAGAATTGAAGAGGCCGCACCCGCAAATGGCTTACGCGAGAATTCTCAGTGTCCGCTTCGTTCTACGATGAAAAACGAAAACTCGAAAGACGAAGGACAGCCACACTCGCCTGAGACTTATACCGAGTGGGTAGACGCAAAAGATCTCGCAACAGAAGGTAACCTCACGCCTCTCTCTTCATTATCGCCTGTACTGGTCTATGTGACAGCTTCAGATTGTGGCGACCGCCTTCACCCCGGTTTTCCAGACCAGGATATGAAACTCTGTCCCATTTGTCTCGTCGTCGATATCTTAAAAACCCTACGCAATGTAGCGAATAATTGGAATAAACTCGGTGGCCCTTTTGGACGGCTTGCAACAACCCTTAACAATCATTCTGGTCTTTGGCTAAAGTGGAGCAAAGAGTTTCAAAAAGAAAAACTAGAATTCGCGAGGTTTCTCTATGCGTTGGACATATGCATTGAATCTGAGCGAACGTGGGAGAAGAAGAACAAGGAGCTCATTCGCCGGGCTGGAGGCTTCCTCGTCTGCAACTCTGCCACGTTGGCCGCCTTGAAAGCGAGACAAGAAATGCCTTATGCGATCCAGGCTCCCGATAAGCCAAAACGCCGTCAGACTGAGAAAAAGAAGAAAAAGAAGCGAGTCAGCTTCCTGCCGGATACTCCAGACACACGTCAACGTTATCTCCTGGAGTTTAACCGGGGTTCAGTGCATTACGCGCCCGGACGTTACGCTCCTGAATTTGAGGACGGATACGAAGACACCAGCTTCCATAACGACCCAGCTTATGGGGTTTCTGTCTCGAAACGTATCATGCGGGATGCTAGTCGGATTGTTGAGGAAATGGATGACAGTGAGGGCCTCCCTCGTGAGATTGCAGGTAAAGGAGCTCAAAATAGCTGCTGGTCTTTCCGCCAGAGGAAATGGTTGAAGTCGAAGTAGAAAAATGTGCTGATAAAACAGACTCTGATGAGTAAATTGAGGAGACCGGTCCACAGGATGTCAAATCCGAGAAGGATAAACGCAAGTTCAAGTATAGTCCTGCAAAACTGGTCCGAATGGGCGTCGATGTGAACACTAAATTTGTTTGGAAGGCAGCCTGGTAAATTGGCTAACGGATTGCAGATGTTGGTTGAATTGGGGGGGTGATGTTGCTAAAAGAATTGCAGAGGTTTCGAAAAGGAAATAAGCGGATATTTCGTACATTTGTATATTTTAAATTCCCTTCCTTGATACACTATTTTCACTACCCTTTTCCTGACTATCTTCTATACAGTGTCTTATCTCTCTACTTTGAACTTTGCTCTTTCTCTCTTCATGCTTATGTAATGAGAATAAAGAAGGGTTATCCTAACTAAAAGATATCAGATCGTCATACTACCAGGTGGGTGTTATAATCTGAGAGGCTTGGAGCTCTTCCGTGTTTAAAGTTGAAAGTATCTTCTAATATTTCTAATTAATATAATGAAAACTGAATAGACTGGAGAGCTGTAGGAAAGATGATCAATGTCGATGAAATGGATATTGCAGCAATTGATGTCACACCCTTCGGGATCCCGATGAGACCGTGACATGTGAACGAGGATATCAGTTTTACTGTAAACTACGTCGTATTAGCGAGAGAGAATAAGTGTATATATAATACTTACCGTAGGTGAAGTACCTTGACGTTGACTCCACTCCAGTATACATACCCTATCTATTAGATCTTAGTAAATCTTCTTCAGGTCTTCCCGTTGGATATCGCAGACGTATTTGCGGTGAGACACTCAACAGCGAACCTGCTGCCTAGCATTGAACCAAACGAGCAAGGCAGGGGGTTTAATTGGTAATTAAATGGAATTATACAACTCTGAGTTTAAAGAGGAATATCTACCGCAGCTAGCCCTACTTCCTCCTGAGGTAGGCTATCAACCATTCGCTTCAACAAGTACAACATCAAGTACCGCCTACTCAACAACCCAGTACGCGACCCTAATGTTATACACTCTTCCTCATCTGCACCAATGAATCCACCAGCCAACCCTTTCTCATAACCCCTTATGCACCCGATTCTCCAACCCTACGTTATTTGGCTTCCGCTTCGACTCGTGGTAGAATTCAACCAGGTGGAAATAAGGTTTGGAGTCGTTTGAAGCGGAGGCGGCATCCGCGGAGGCGGCATCCGCGACGGCGGACTTTGCGCCGGCCCTTTTGGCAACAAGTATCTTACAAATTGGCTTGTGTCTCGATATAATGCGACTTATAGAAGAATCTTAGCAATACTGACCTGCAGTTGGTAAAGTGAAGTAACTTCACAACATACCCCATACTCATCAAAACCACAGGAATCCAGCGTAAAGATATCCTCCTCATATTTAAAAGAATACAGTTCGTCTTCAGAAAATCTATCTGGGGTGAGGTGAACCTGGGCTCTTCCCGCTTTACCTCTACTTTCCACCATGCCGCCTTCGCCAATACGTGTTTTCTTGAGATTGCCCTTCGCCGCGTTGGGTACGCCACTGAGCGATTCATGCGACTTTGACGACCATTGCTTCACCTCGCTCAATACGAACAGTCCCGTGCTTATGAATGTCAGCGCATGTGTCTGCTCCAAGAAGCTACGAAGCTGCATATTGCATCTATCTTGCATTACAAAGAAACTGCTTCCCATTAGCTTAATCGGAATTTTACCCAATAACTATGCGATACTGTACGTACTTACCAATTGGCTAAGTATCGAAGTAACTATACGTCGGTGGAATCGACAATTGGGGAATAAGGCGAATCCATCTTTGAAAAGAACAAGTACGTCTTGAAAGAAATCATAGGTAGTTCCGAAGTTGTCCAACATAGATTGTGCCGGGCCTGCACCGTGTTAGAGTTTGGCAATGATAAAGATATTCTTTTCCAAACCACCAATCCAGCTCATCACTAAACAAGAAAAATAATAAAAGAATTGGAAATTTTTTTTTCCCACACCACAGAGATACCTCCGTCCTACAAAAAGCGAAAAATGTGAGCACGGTTATTTTTTGACGAAACGCAAGAGTCGGGTGGAGTAGGACGTGAGGACGCAAGATGGGTATCAAATACATTATGGAAGTCCCACAACGTGTGATTGCCAAACACCCACCCCAGCCTCTCCGAAACCTCGCGAGCAGTCTCCCTTTAATGATTACCCAACTTCACCGTCTCCGGTTGGTTTGACCCCGTCTATCGCTTCGGCATTTAGCCCATAAAAAACCACCCCACACCCCCCATCATCGCGACCCCCCAAACCGCCCCAACCCTTAAAACCACATCCTCAAAACCCACAGGCCTAATGGTATTCGCAGCCCCCGTTGCCCCATAGACCAGCTTACTAATACTTGCAATCGAACTCTTCACTGCCTGCTCCGCATACGGGGTCGCAGGCGCCGTCCCTCTCAGCGGGCCCAGAGTATAACTCGGATCCTTACACATGGGGAAACCATAAAGTTCGCCCGCACAGGGGTTATTGGCGGAACAGCAGAATCCGTTTTTGCAGTCATTGTAGTTTTGGCCGCAGACGGCGGTTGGGTTGATGCTGGGTTGGGGGTTCGAGAGGTCGGTAGGGAGTTGGAAGGTGGGTGTAGGTGGGAATGGGGGTGGTGGGAGTTGGGCTAGGACTGAGCGAGTGAAGAAGAATCCGACAAGGAGGGTGATGAGATGCATGATTCGAGATGAGTGTCGGAAGCGAACCGTTCTTGAGTTGAGTGAGAGAGGAAGGATTGAAATGAAAGACTAGGAAAGACCCCCGACCGGTCAGAAGGAGCTATTGAAATTCAAACAACTTGATCGAGTGATAGTAAAGAGCGATGAGAAGAGAACTGATCTTACCTCCTGTTTATAACTTCCTTCATGGTTTCAGCCTTACTCAAGGTGCAGTCCGGGGAGAGGACTCCGTCGATTTGAGCCAGGCTGAGTCTTAGCTACTTGTTTCTCGCCAAACCTCAGCATTATAACCGTTTTAATAAGGAGGAGTCTTGCACTACCAAGTAATAAGATCCCTCCCTATAAGCTGGGCTAGAAAGGCTTAGCCTTACGTTAGGGCTGCGATAAGCCCGCAGCCCACGGGCCAAAACCATCCAACCAATAGAGCACAGCATTGACAAAGATCGTTATACGCTAATAGCGGGAGAAAAAACAAACAGGGTGAAACTGAGACGGTTGGGTGGTGGCTCAGGGGCTTGTCTCGAATAAGCCGGAGTGAAACATGACTAAGCGGGCTGAGTGAATTTGACCTCGCTTCAGCGCTTTTTCATCCCAACTTCATGGCTAACGCACCAATAGGAGTGGAAGCCCTCTAATGATAGAAAGACTCCAAGAAATCTGGATAAAGAGGAAAGGAACAAGGGATCTCGATTCTGATTGGAATTGGGTAAGACATCCTTCGTGCCACCAACACCATACTGGAGTCATTAGACGCAACTCTCAATGTCAACAGAAAGATGCGATGGAGTAATAACGCATCGATTTAGAGTCCAAAAGGACATAGAGGAGAAATATGGCGAAGACCAGGTGGATGGCTGTGAGAGGTTATACCATGCAAAAGGAGGAAGTAGCGGTTGTGCGGTACTACGCTGCTTCATATTCGTTTTCCAGATCTCGCATGCTATATAAAGAATCAGTGGTAAGTCGTCGATACTCAATGCTCATGACTGTGTCGATCTAAAATGAGGTATGGGAGTCGAAGTGTGGCATCCAAAAGATCTCGACCCTTCGTTATTTTTATCGCCCCGCGCTAACGCAAAAAAAGGCCTATTCGCCCCGCGTGCTCCCTGCATCCCAACTCATCAACATTCAGACCTTACCTCTCCCCCTAACCGCCCTATTTCCCCCAACCATCCACAATGCCCGCCGCCTCAGACCTCCTCTCCGACGCCTCAATCGCCCAAGCCTACGAAGATGTCCGCTCCGACAAATCCGAGACCACGTGGCTGGTGTTGAAATACGCCTCCGCGACCTCGGATTCGTTGCAGCTGGATGCCTCGGGCGCGGGCGACATTGCGGAGATGAGTGAGAGGCTGGGAGACGATGAGGCGGCGTATGCGTATGTGCGGATGAAGGTGGGGAATGATGAGTATTCGGAACGAACGAAGTTTGTTTTTGTTGTTTGGATCGGTGAGTGCTTTTTAAATCAATCACGGGTCCTTGCCAGATATGCATTATATAAAAGCAAATTGGTTCAACATTAAACTACATGTATCTATGATATTGCAATTGTAGTTGCGCCTCTGAATTAACCCCTACGCAGGGCCAAATACAAGAATCATGCGCAAAGCAAAAATGAGCTTCCAAAGCGGGCAGGTCAAGCAAGTTATCAGAACCTATGCCGTCGAGATCCAAACCAGCGATAAGAAAGAACTTGACGCCGATGCGGTAACTCTAAAGCTGAGGAAAGCTATGGGTGCCAATTGTAAGTAGTTATTCGCTCCGTTGGCCAGCAATACAAAGCTCATTAGTGCACAGATGACCGGCAAAATTCTGCTTATTAAGGGGAGAGTTGGGGAGAGCTGGGGAGGTTGGAGAGGTTGGAGAGGTTGGAGAGGTTGGAGGGATCTCTGGAGGCGTTATAGAAGGTCGAAACAGACAGGGGCTGAATATAGGGGATCTAAGAGATGTAACAATAAGCAGAGGCTGTTAGCAAATTGTCGTCCGTTTGTATGGGACCCTCAACGCCTACTAAAACCAGTGACTCTCCTCTTCCCGGCTCCCACTCTCTTCTTCTCTGCTCCCACTCTCCTCTTCTCTGCTCCCACTCTCCTCTTCTCTACTCCCACTCTCCTCTTCTCTGCTCTCACTCCCCTCCCTTTGCTCACACTTTTCTCCTTTCTGTTCTTACCCATTTCCCCTCTGCTCCTATCGTTCTCCTCTCTACTCCCAGCTCCTCCCAGCTCCGCCCAGCCCTGCTCTTACCCTTCTTTTCCCTAATCGTTCATGAGCCTCGCCAAAGCCCTTGATTATTTCCACCATAATCTCTCAGGAGAATCATTCCAAACCCAGTTGAGGTAGACGGAAACATTATACGAGAACGGACGACTCAATGGCATGTAACGAAATTTGGATCAAGTGAAATAATTCAAACAGAGTACACCCCAAGCTGCCCCGAAAGATGAAAGAACAGACCACAACCCACAACATAACCACATCCGAAAAAAGAGCGAAGCCCTAGCGTGAAGTTAAGAATGTGGCACGAGATGTCCAAAGCAAACGAGACCAGGAAGTGGCTGCTCGATCTATTTTTATCAAATGACATGTAGTATCAGACTGCACCGAACTGTTCTTCAGAGGATCTTCGCCGCGACCCGGTTGTTCGAATAGTAACACTGTCACCATCGGTTTTTTGGGCTTGATGCGTGTCTGTGAAGTAAAGTTCATGAAGTTCATGTGAAAAGATAAAACATCAATGCAATAGAAAGAAAGAGTCTGAAGGAATTGTTCCGTTGAAACACGGGCGGTATCGAACATGTATGAAGAGGCTGCCTATTACCGTAATTTTACTCATCTACAATCCTTTCTAAAACAACAATAATAAAAAGCATGCGGATGATGGAATCAAACCAAGTTCAATGCCACCCCAAGGAGAGTACAACGATGTGGGTATCGCGAATATGCCGCCATTCCGCCCCTAAAACGACGCAAGGAAGGGTAAATGCAAATCGACAAGGAAATATTAGTACGTACATACGAACATTGTGTTTGTTGTTAGTTAAGAACTTGCCATATGCCTACGTCATGGTGGTTAGCATCATGTGCAGTAGAAAGAAGTCGTGTGGCGCCTTTGACATCAACCTTGTGTTAAGACACTTCAAGAACTTTAGCGTGGTGGCTGCGGCAGCCCTGCATTCGACGTCATTTCCCACTATCAACCTTCCACCCCTCTCCGAATACCCCGGCAGTATCGGAACAGTTGCCATCAACCATGGTGATCAAACACTTCTGCACCGAGTCTGCACTGTGCGATAAAATATCGTCTGTTCTTCTTCTCCTCCTCCTCCTCCTCCTCCTCCTCCTCCTCCTTCTTCTTCTTCTTCTTCTTCTTCTTCTTCTTCTTCTTCTTCTTCTTCTACTATCTTAATACCCAAAGCTCCAAGAGGTGATATCCACTCTCTTCTGAGTCAGCCAAGGCCCCCATTCATCTTTTGTTGCGAAGATCGGATGCCAAAGTTCTAGGGCAATTCCAAGACCCCACGATTTGAGCCTCGCCGTCTGTGGCCGCCTGGGCATCTCTTGGAACGGGATCAGCCCCTTGACATAGCTCGAACTATCGCGGGGTCGACCCCATCAGCCGCGGCCTATCATCTTGAGCATGAAATAAACACCAAAGTAACAAGGGCAACGATGTTCACTGATACGCGGGGAATAGCCCTTTGAACGCCCCATGCATCATCTTTAGCTTCATCCCAAGACTCTTCTCAAGTGTGGGGATCGTCCAGATCCAAATGTCCTTCCTTATCAAGTTGGAGTCGCCGCTCATGGTGGACTCCGAAGGCTTCTACTTTCTCTCTCTCCGACTTCGGTTTCGAGTCCTCTTCGCCCAATCTTCGCCCAACCTTCCCCCGACCCCAGTTTTTATGTGCCAATTTTTCTTAGGCCGATTTGATCCGAAGAGGTGCTAAGTGACGCCTCTTCAGTCTGTACTATATTATCCAGCGTGCTCCCTCCCAGACTCCATATTCTAACCCATCCTGCAATTCTCACCATGGCCGACACACTGAAGGACCTCGAAAAGGGTTCTTCCAACATCTCAACTCCGCCCGCCTATGAATATGGTGCGACCGAAGAGACGACAACTGGATCGGGATGGTCTCGCTTTCGAGACAGTTTCAAGCGGAATCCCAATGCTCGTATGGTGACTGAGGCCACTGATGCAGAGGGCAAGCCTCTGGCAGACCAGCCTGTAGCAGAACCTGCCTTGTCGATGAAGTTGAAGGATAGGCATCTCCAGATGATTGCCATTGGAGGTTCCATTGGTATGCCATTGTCCTCTTCTCCATGATCTGGTCCGTTTGTTAATAATTTTTTCTTAGGTACTGGACTCTTCGTCGGCTCGGGTGCTGCCCTGGAAGCGGGTGGACCAGCATCACTAATCATCGCTTACGGTCTTGTCGGTATTATGCTCTTCTGTACTGTCCATGCTCTGGGCGAATTGGCGGTCGCCTTCCCCGTTGCTGGATCTTTCGCTGTGTATGCCAGTCGATTCATAGATCCCGCCTGGGGCTTTGCTATGGCGTGGAATTACGCGCTCTCCTGGCTCGTCACCCTTCCCCTCGAAATCGTCGCCGCTTCCATGACTGTCGCTTATTGGCCTGGATCTCAAGAGGTCAACCCGGCGGCATGGGTGACGATCTTTCTGGTGGTGATTATCAGCATCAACCTATTCGGTGTCAAAGGCTACGGAGAGGCCGAGTTTATCTTCTCCATCATTAAGGTCGTTGCTGTGATCGGCTTTATGTAAGTTTCAACTTCCCAACAGGATTCCCCCCCCCCCCCTTCCAAAAAAAAAAAGATGAAGTTCTAACGATGAACAGCATTCTCGGCATCATCATTAACTGTGGAGGCGTCCCCAACCAGGAATACATCGGTGCCAAATTCTGGTACAACCCTGGCGCTTTTCACAACGGCTTCAAGGGATTTTGTTCCGTCTTGGTTACTGCTGCTTTCTCCTTCGCTGGTACCGAGCTGGTCGGCCTCTGCGCCGCTGAGACTGAAAATCCTCGCAAGACGCTGCCCACTGCTGTGAAGCAGGTGTTCTGGCGAATCTGCCTGTTTTACATGGTCTCCTTGACCATCGTGGGTTGTCTTGTTCCCTACAATGACCCCAAGCTTCTCGGCGCCTCCTCCACCGACGCCAATGCCAGTCCCTTCGTTATCGCCGTTCGGAACGCTGGAATCCCTGCCGTCGATTCCATCATGAATGTCGTCATCATGATTGCTGTGCTATCCGTCGGAAACTCTGCCATCTATGGTTCCTCTCGTACCATTGCTGCTCTTGCAGACCGTGGTCAAGCACCCAAATTTCTGGGCTACATCGACCGCTCAGGACGTCCCTTGATGGCCATCCTCTTTTCCTCGGCGTTTGGCTTCATCTGCTACATCGTCGCAGCTGGTACCGACAAGCGCACGGAAGCGTTCAACTGGATGCTGGCTATCTCTGGTCTTGCTCAGATCCTCAACTGGGCTTCCATTTGCTTGTGCCACATCCGATTCCGCCGGGCCTGGTACGTCCAAGGCCACACTCTCGACGAGCTCGCATTCAAATCCCAAGCCACCGTCTACGGCTCCTATGTTGGTCTGATCTTCAACATCCTTATTCTCATGGCCCAGTTCTGGACCGGGTTTGCACCCGTAGGATACGGCAAGATGACGGCTGGCGAGCGCGTCGAGCGCTTCTTCCAGAAGTACCTTGCGTTTCCCATCGTCTTGGCTTGCTATGTCATCTACAAGATCATTTTCAAGACGAAATTTAGGCGGGCACATGAGATTGACGTTGTGAGCGGTAGGCGGGAAATGGAGAACCTGCCACAGTTGCTGGCGGAAGAGAGGGCCATACAAGCACAGTGGCCGAAGTGGAAGAAGATTTACAAGGTCTTCTGCTAGATACCACCAACGCATGGGACGGAGTTACAGGATATACCAATTTTTATTTTATTTTATTTATTATTATTATTATCATTATTATTATTATTATTGTTATGATTATTATTATTAGCATGATATGATGAATATTTGGGCCTCGTTACTGTTTGATTAGGAGCACTGCAATAAAGGGCAATGACATCATATATTCATCTACTTTCTCAATATGATCGGTGACATCGAAATATCATCTTTACTTTGTTGAGTACAATGTCAGTCGTGATCTCGTATTCGGTTCAGAGGTATAGCCTTATTTCAGCCTCATCAGCCACCAACTTCGACAGTCGAACAAAAGAAACCATAACACACGCACGTTGCAACCACGTCAACTCACTACCTCCCCCGCCACCAAGTTACCTTCCTCCTCCGTCATTCCGCTCCACCGTCTTCGCCCCTGACAATCCCGCCAATCCAGACGATCCAGATAAAACCTTAGAAACGCCAACGCTTGCCGATCTCGGAGGAGCCCGAAGTCCACATATGCACTAATCACGTGCCACGGTGTCTGAACATCAGTTGACCGATATCGGACCAGAGTATTTATTCTAGAACGCCACAACCGCCCGCACTAAGGATGTCTCCAAGCTTCCACTAAGGAATTCCAAAAAATGGATTGTGGCCATGCAGGCGAGCTCCGAAAGTCGAGAATGCGAAAGATGAAGGAGTTAGGAGGAGATGCAAATGCTCCGAAATGCGGCATGCGTGGAGGAGTGCATGCCGAGATCACGTGAAAGTTTGGACCGATGTCGGGAGTATCGCTTCCATCACGACCAACACCATGTAATCGCTTTCCAGGCACCAGGAACACGGTCTCACTAGGATTTATTCTTCCCTCCCCGTAGTCCGACATCCGATGTCGTTTCCTGATCATCTGCACGTTTCATGCATCGGAAAACCACTGTTCTGGTACTCCGTATGTTAGGGATGTTGATACGGGATGGAGCGAGCCGCAACCTTAATTGCGCCTCATACGAGCCTCCCAACTGCAAGGAGTACGTGGGGGTTGGGTTGATCACCGGATGACGTGCTTGAAAGTTAAGTCATGGGGGTGACTAAGTTTCCCGAGGGACGTATAAGTAGAGATTAATTGGACATCATTGGACCGTTATACTCACGAAAGTCCTGATGTTGAGGATTATATCCCATCGCTGGCCAGACCTAGAGGGGATGCAGCTTCCTTCTGTCTTTCCACCTCCATAGCAGGGAGAGAAGGTGTCAGCTGATCCCCTCCGAAGGAAAACACTAATCTTTAGACCTTCTATCGAGCAATTCATCCCTCCACGATACATACTTTCCTGATACTGCCTGTTCCTTCTCCTGTTTCTTCTTCCCATGCGATGCTGAGTCATTGTCTATAGACACTGATATCACAATAATCTGCGCTAATCCATGTCTTCTCGCTGGATTCCGGCTACTTGACTGCGTCCGCACGTAGGCATACACTCGGGGATGGTCTGAACGTGCCTACACGGCTGGGGCTCCAACCTTTTGTATGAAGCAATTGGTTTATCATCTCTGTCTGGTTCTCTTCTATTGCTCGCTATCCTCCCCTTCTTCTTCTTCTTCTTCTTCTTCTTCTCCTTCCATTAACGCACAATATCTTCATCCGTTGTTTTTCACCTTTACCGCCCATACACCATCTCTACGATGCCTCCAAACCCAGAAAACCAAACCCTCGCTGGGATAGTGTAGTTATCGACGGGCCACTGGCCCATTTCGCAGTAGCGTTCTGCATAGCCTTATTACCAATGTCACAGTCGTAAAAGCGAAGGAAGATGCGGAAGAGCATATTATATTCCTGTTAAGGGGGAAAGATATAGCCGTGTGATAACTGCACTTTGAACTTGTGAGGTGAATACAAGATTGAATTCTACCGAGTTATCTCTGTACTGAGAGGAGTTTATATATGACTAAGTCGTGGCGCAGGTAAGGCTGAGGCTAATGCTATTGGTACGCGGTTCCCGCGTGACAATTCCGCTCATGCTACAGTACAATTAGCATACATGTCCGACAGGGCTGGAGATTGGGCCGCAGATGGAGTAGATTGAAATGATTAAAGGCATGAGTTGCATTGTACAGATTTCGTTTCTTTTCTGTTGTTTCGGTCTATCGGGTTCCTTCTTTATCCTATTATTAGGTTTATATCTTATATCGTCTATTCCGGTCCATTTCATTCTATTCTCATCATTCAAGTTAATTCAACCTTCGTTCTATATCCATCTTCTCTTCATCCATTCATTTTTTTTTTCATCGTTACGTTCTCTGCCGTTCCGACTCAACTCTTTTTTTCAGTCTCTATCTTTTATCTCATCCATGCCTTTTTCTATTCGTATTCTCTATCCATCCCACCACCCATTCCTTCCCCCCGCCAGTCGTCTTCTACCCATCCCACTCCCATCTCATCCTATCCCACCCCACCGGCCGCACCCTTGAAATCTGCACCAAGCGCGTCCAGCGCCTGCGCATGCGGTCTTAACATCATGGTCGGAGGACTGATATCTAGATTATTGCTGTGTAGAATGCGGAGTTGATGGAGTGCTTTTTTAGGAGCACGGGGAGATATGGGAGAAGGGAAGGGGCAATTAGGGGGTGAAGAGGACGGGTGGTGGTTGTCTAAAGGAGTGATAAGTGAATTGGAGGTAGGATTAGGGGATGGACTGTCTTATGAATTGGTCATTTTCATCTTCCATCTTTTTCTTGGGCTTTTCCACACGCTCCCCAGTCTTTTCTCTTTTTTCCCAGTTCTTTCCTCCTGTTCCTTTTTTATACATGGTCCGGGGCCCCTAATTCTTTTTTTTATCCCTTCAAACCCGTCTCAAATCAAACTCTAGGAACTCTACAGATGTTTTACAATCACGAAACTACTCTTCTAATATAGTACTATAGGAGACGGAAATTAGATGTCTTCATAGATTTTGGAGTGATCATGGCATAGTAGGAGGGTGCATATTGGATTTCTTTCTCATATTTAAAGTGTGAAGTACGTCCTTTACTTCGTTCATAACCCCATCTTAGACCCTGCACGCTTAACTGTTAAGAGACTATTCCGACGATTGAATCAGTCTTCTGTAATAAGACCCATGTGTTTACAATACCAATTAAATATTCCCATGTCTCACGGAAGCGGTTACATCGCAATAGGAGCATATACCTTGCTTCCAGTAGTGTGAGGAGGAGGTGGAAATAATAACCACACAATGGGCTTTCCTATCTGCTTTAAACAGAGGAGGCTAGCCCCTTTAGAAATCATCTCGTCCCAAAGTAGTTGGTTACATCCTCCGCTTGATGATTAAATCAGCACCACAGTGTCACTGTAGCAATTTAGAAGCCGGAACGTGTTCTTCTTTTTTATCTTCTACCTTGCAAATACTACCTGTTTCCTATCCCTTCATCTACCTCTCCTCCCTAAACAGCTACATAGCTCTTGCCACTCTGCCCCTAACTTGAATGAAAAAATTGGACGCAGTTCCTCTTCATGGAAGGTTTCTGAAACATCGATAGCTGAGCAGTGAGGCGCCGAGTCATAGGACCAACATTCATCGACAGTTCAATTTTGAGATGAATTCGACATTGTACAAGCTGTAAAGGAATGGGCTACTCGGAAAGCTGCTTGCTTTTTGATCAATCCATCCGGCGGAGTTAAGATTGACCGATCAATCATTGTTAGCCAGCGTGAATGTACATTATTAACTCATCATTTGTTCGCACGAAATCATTCCCCTGCTGGCCAACCATCCTATATCTCCAAATTGCATCCTAATCCTCCCAGAATGCCGTCCCGCAGTGCATCATGCATTGCATCGTTGCAGTATCCTCTAACATATGCTCAGATTTTGTTGAAGTGGGGCATCCTTGACCCCACTGAATCCACATATAAAATGCCTCAAATTAAAAAACTTCTCATCAAGCAAAATGGTGAGATGGCCGAGTTGGTTATGGCGCCAGGTTAAGGTTACCTTAACACTAATTCCTGGTCACGAAAGTGGCGTGGGTTCGAGTCCCACTCTCATCACTACATTCGTCTCAACCTTAGGTTGAGTGTTCAGGATTCTATTTTTTTTTTGCTGTGTGGTGGACGTGTGAATAAAGAATGACTGAGAGTACTAATATTTTTTAAAGTGGGTTACGGAATCATGTTTGTATGAAGTTGTAAAGGTGCAGGGTTTCTTTTTATATTGCAAGTAAGCATTTTGAACTAAGGATCTGTGTATGTTTAGGGGTGAATACTGGAAGCGAACTGTGTCCGGAATGACCAACCTTTCGTTTTACAACGGCTCCAGACTTCGTACCGAAGGAACTCCAGATGAAAGGGAGCAATAAGAGTAGTATCATCAGACCCGACATAGAACTCAAGAATCCAAAACCTCCCATAGGTAAGACGAATCCTGCGATAACTCTTGCTGAGACTCGCGAGAGGAACTACAGACAGTTCTTTATACAATCCGTTCCAGAATAGTAAAAGTACGTAGGTTTTTTTTTTTTTTTTTTTGAAGTTACCCAAGGAGAAAATTGGAAAGCGAGCGTTTGTGCAGCTTGCATGGGGGTGGGGAGAAAGATGACTATACTCCGCAGATTCCCACGACCTAATTTGGATAAGTGGTCGGTTCGAGACAACCCCAATACTAGTGGAAGAGGGTGGGAAAAGGAACCACTTTCCCCTCTGTTTCTCATCATCCTTCATCCCTTCTAATCGCTGTTTATATGATTTCACTTCTTCCTTATCTAGGCTCCCTTGCATTTAGCCTTTAACTCGGAAGCCTTTGGCTTCGGAGGTTCGAAACATATTACAGAGTTTTGGGATCATGCCTGCTGTCTGGGTGAAGCAAGGCTCAATGGCATCCGCAATTGCTTAGTGGACTATTTGAAATGAAATGATGCTGTATTCGAGAGACGCGGAAAGAAGGAAAGAAGGAAGGAAAGAAGGAAGGAAGGAAGGAAGAAGGAAGGAAAGGAGAAAGGAAGGAAGTGAGAATCACCGTTCGCGGATTAACTGGTTTCCTGTAGATGCCTTCGATATAGAAAACGAAGTAGTAGAAGAACTAAGAAGGGTAGAATAAGGTTGCGGGATAATCGTGCGCATGTATAACTTGAAGATGCATAGAAGCATTCAATTCGAAAATCGCCCTGAATCGTCGCGCTCTAGAATCTAGACGAGCCGCGTCTTAATTAAATAGTGCTTTTAAAAGCAGTTACGCTTGTCTTCTTAGTCCTAGTCCCCTTACGTATCAAGAGACGTTGAAAATTCATTGGATTTCTTTCGATAGTAATTAAAGTAGATCCACAAGTATAGTATAATATAGTATAATATGTACAGCTCTTTGCTCTCAGTTGATGGCGAAGTTCGGCCACTGATATTGATCCAGCAGTTTTATAATACCAAGCAGTCTGCCCGACTGGGAAAAAACCCGGATATCCTTTTGAGAAATGGGTTTATGGGAAAGAAACATCGGCTATACCTATATAGGATGTCGATATGTAGAGCGAGTAAGACAAGCGCAGTGCAGAAATTATGGGGAATAAGAAAATGAATGTAGAGGTGGACCACATAAACTTTATCCGAAAGGAACTGTCAATAATGTAATATCATCTGCAAGAACAATCGATTTTTTAGGAAGTCGATGGGCGAGAAAAAAGTTTGGCATTATGACTTCTTTCTATATGAAATAGAGGGACATCTTAAGTGTAAAGAAAGCCTTTAGATTAAGATTGGCTGCCCATAGGTGCTAAATAAATACCTGTTTCTCCAGCTGTTTCTAGTGTTCTCTATCTATTCTCGCTTCTTGACGCTAAATGCGACATGTGCTCACTCTTACTAACATAGTTCACTAGTATAGATCTACTTCTTCGGGACAACCATTTAATGCATCCTTGTAATCAGAAGGTACTTGAAAGGCTCCTACATTTGTTCAAAAACCTGGTGTAGATATAAAGCAGCGCGAAAGTATCATTCATTGTTTGACCTACTTTTGTGGCGTTTGATGCCGAATCCCTATATAACGCCTCCTTGGAGCCCATATCTCGATTGCCATTATGACCATTCACATGTCCCTGGACGCCAATATCCTGTTCATTAGTCATGTTTACATCATTATGCGCCCATCACAATAATCCCGGTATATGAACCAAGATACAATCACTCAAGCAGGTTGTGTTCTTCCCTACCCCACCCCGAAACCATTTCCCGTACCGCAATACCCAGCGTGGTAATAAACAGAAGTCCGTTAAACGCCGCCATCATGTAGAAAGGACTGCCGGGGCCACTGGAATCGAACAGCGCGCCACCGGCTTTGGTCAGTATTAGGATACCCGCGCCACCGGCTAAGCTGTAAGTCCCAGCAATCGAACCTCGGAGATGCGCGAGAGATTTCGAATCCAACGATGATTCCGGGCGTGAGATAACAGTATGTCGCAACAACGGTTCCTCCTCATCCACAGGCGTACCCGGAAGACTAGTCCGCGGCGTCCTCTCTCCAGACGGCGGCGGAAACGTCCAATCCAATCCTCTCCTCTCCTCTTCGTCCTCATCTTCCGACTCCGTAATCGCCCAAGCCAACAATCCTAACGAGCATACAATCGCCCCAATCTGGCTAACACCCAGCAATGCCACAATCAGGAAAATCGCACCAGTTCCATCATCACTCTTGGGGTCAGGGCTCGGAAGGAGACCGAACGCGGTGTATCCGACCACACCGACAAGTGCGGCGGCCATGAGGGGGATGTTGAAGCGGCGGTAGCGACCGGCGAGGTAACCGAATAGAGGTGCGCCCATGAGGGCAACAAGCTGGCTTACCCCCGTTAAAGCGGCAGCGAGTGCGTAGGCGCGCGGACAGGCGTGCTTGATATCGCTTGGGTCGTCGGGATTTGTCGAGCATAGCCCGGTGCGGAGGAAATAGGTGTTCGTGAACAGCGGGATGTAAAGCGAAATCGCGACCGAGGAAGCACGGGCCACGAAACCGCCTAGATAGCCTAGCCCGATGTTCTGTGATCTGAAACCGAGTTGGATGCTGCTCCAGAGTAAGCGCGGATAAGAGTGTAAGCGGGGTGTAGAGTCTGAGTCCTCGGAGCCCTTTTCGGATTTGCGGTTGAAGAATCGACGTGGGCCTTTTGCTTCTTCGCCGGGAAGATTGCGGAGTCCGAAAAAACATGCGATGGCTACGAGGAGGGCAATGGCGCCGACCACGTAGTATGCGTCTGCGATGGCGGCGGCGGCACTGGTACCGGCCTTTTGGAATTGCGTGGGGAGAGGGAGGAATATGAGTAGTGCGACTAGGGCTCCACAACCCGTGAACATACCCACTAGGCCAGAGAGGTGCGATGTAGCTATACTATTGTCTTTGCGTGCCTCCCTCGGTACAATTGTTGGACTGCGCGATTGGAATCTGGCGGGCGTAATGGTGAGTTCGGAGGAGATGGAGGGGGCCATGGTATGAGAGGGACCGTTAATACCGCGAGTTGGTGATCGAGGGCCGATAACCGGTTTGACGAATGTCATGGTGGGCAGGATTGCTGTGACCATTGTCGCCCTGCGAACCCAAGTGAGCACCAAATTGTCCAAAGCGCGAGTTCAACCATTGACCTCCGAGATCCATCACAAAGAGAAAAGAAAGCACTCACGTAGCTGTCGCCCCCAAACTAAACAACATCCGCGCAAGCAACAACTGCGGATAAACATTCCCCGCCTGCACAAACACCCACAAACTAACCCCGACAACCACATATCCCATGACAGCCACACTCCTCACCCCAATCCGATCACTCACAACCCCCCAAGCCGGACATGCCACGAGCGCAACCAATTCATCCGCAAACCCCAGTGTACCGACCGCGTCGCCGACATGGTGGGATTGCCTGATGCGCTGCGTGATGACGAAGCTGATGGAGCTGTTGAGGAAGACGAGGAACGAGATGCTGAAGAGGGCGACACCGAAGAGGTAGGTTGCGATCTGGGCGCGGGAGGCGGTAAAGCCGAGCATGTTGGAAGCTGTAGGTCGTATAAATTAGTCCATGCGAAGTTGTGATTGCTGAGGTCAGAGAGTTGTGGTGGAGTGAGCTATGATGGGATGAGGTTGAGCTAAGCACGAGGCTGATGAGCGATCGCGACTGTCGTGGATCGTGGCGGTGCAGCGTGGTCAGTCACATGGTGCGCCATATGCTGTGGCGAGAGATGATCGGACCACTAGGATCGCCGAGTTTGGACCATTTCAGAACAGTTCAGTTCAAAGCAAAGGTCAACAAAAGGTATGATTTGACATTCAATGGAAGCAATTTCATATTCAATTCAGATACGAGGTTAAGATAGAATCAAGTTTTTCATCATATGTCATCAGTATTGCGTACAGCAGAGAGCTCTCATTTTGGTATACAATTACTCAGCGGGAGAAGCTGTAAGCCTGTAGTGTGAGAGAGAGAGAGAGAGATGAAATGAGTTGAAAGGTATATTGCGATGTATCATTGTAGGTGGTGTTGTGTATGTCTGCGCAGAGGTTGTGAGGGGTATTATATATATGAGCAGGGCACAGAAGCTTTCACGATGGTCCCCCCAAAGCCGGAAAACGAGACAGAGAACAGACTACGATTGATCTCTTCTCGAACTCGGGCTTGTTCTGTTCCACAGATAGCCCCGCAGAATGCATGTGCAGGAGAAGATGCCTTTCAATCGCCCGACTGAACGGATTTGGCAGATATCGTCAGGGGTCCACATAACGCATGCAACAGAGTTTCCAAAGTCAATGTATTCCTACATTCTACAAATAAAAAAACATATTATAACTGTCAGGTGCCATTCCTGGTGAAATGCGCTCCTCCATTTTCATTTTGTTCCCCAACCTTGAAAGGTCATAAGAAATTTTAACAAACAGATTGTGGATATCTCCTCCCAAATAAGATAACATATAGTGGATCAAATTAAGAACAGCTAGAAATATATGAGGCCCTCGTACCCGGGATCCCCCGTCGGAACCAGGGCAGATCATCGCAGAATTGGACTCAAACCTTTCCCCATCCCAGTGGTTTGTCTGTGCCGTGGTTCTCTCCCCAGAATTCTCGGCTAGGTGTGTAGGCGCCGTTTTCTACGCCTTCATTGAAAAGCTCTCGAACCTTCTGTGCTCGCTTTTGATCACGAACAGTTAGCTGAAAGCGAAAGGGCATTGGCTTCGCGATTAATAATGTGGTGAAGTCGAGAGTCGGATCGATGGTCTTCGGATCAAACTTTGATCCTTTGAAGGTCTCGCCAGGCTTTTCGCTCAGCGACGTAACCCTTTCAAGTGTAGGTTGCACCGGCTTATGCTCTTCTATTTGTGGTTTAGGGTCATCCGGGTACTGCCCTGGGTAGACGTATTTCGTTAGAATAATGTCTTCCATGGTTGGTGCAGGCTCCATTTCATTGAGCCCGGCGTTTAGTTCCTCAGACGAGATAGAGGCTTTCTCATGAATACGGATCCCGTGTTGCCCGTTTGTCGCTTCTGGTTCGACAGTTGGTGTGTCTGGTGGCTGTGACGTAGCGGTATCTTCGGGGTGTTGACAGAGAGTGAACAACCATGCAATGGAGCCAATTCCGATCAGAAGATCTTCGTCGGACACAGCCTGCCCTTGACATGTCCTCCGCCCGTAGCCGAATTGCGTAGAATTTATGATCGTGGGATATTGGGTGAGCGGCTCTCGATACGTTGGGTAAGACGGATCTATCCAGCGGAGTGGATTGAATGCTTCCGGGTCTGGAAACAGTTCAGGCTCTCGTGCGATGGCCCTATCAGAATCTGTGATCAGCAAATATCCAATTGTCATCCATGTCATTCAGACTTACCATTCGAGAGGGTGCATAACACTACCGGCAGGGATATGATATCCATTGTATTCGTCGTCTTGGATCAAATAATGCGGAATACCAGTTGGGACAGGAGGGCGCCATCTCAAGCACTCCCTAATGACTGCGCGCAAGAAAGGCAAGTTTGGACGGTCTTCGGACCGAGGCAGGCGGTCACCGCAGACGCGGTCGATTTCTTCGTGGAGCATTGGCATGTACTGAGGATAGTGGCACATGGCAAGACAAAATGTCTGCATTGGGGCTGCGATTGTGAGGGCACCGGCGATTCCATGCATACCTACGGCGTACGCTCCCTCAAGCTCGTACTGGAAACCCCATTTGCTCCGCGCTTCAAGGAACATTCGCATCCACGATTGGGGTGCTTTCTTCTCCCTCATGTCGGATTCGACTTGTTGCTGCATTAACTCAAAAAACCGTCGCTCGGTCCTTGCACGCCTTCTTTCCCAAGCCTTGGCGGGGACTAGCCAGTCCGGAAGGGACATAAGGAATGGAATCTTGTTGCCCAGAGCCCCTGTTGGAGAGACGCCTATAAGAAGTTCCCGCGCGCGTTGTTTCAGTTCCTCATTGGCCTCGCTATGCCCCCAGGCAAGTCTGCAAGTTACACGCGAGATAAAGGATTCCAAGGCATGATTGTATTTTGAAGGCTCATCCATAAGCTCAACCAGCATCCGTTTGGCCTCCAGCTCTGGATATCGATAAAACAGTGCCTTTTCAGACTCACGCATGATAACGTTTGCAAACCTCCGTTGTCGGGTCCATCCGTCTG
The DNA here is from genome assembly GCA_010093945.1 of Delitschia confertaspora ATCC 74209. Classification (NCBI taxonomy): domain Eukaryota; kingdom Fungi; phylum Ascomycota; class Dothideomycetes; order Pleosporales; family Delitschiaceae; genus Delitschia; species Delitschia confertaspora. The sequence goes on along the minus strand of ML994056.1, from coordinate 19,020 downwards.
AAGTACGTCAGTTAAATTTCAGGATAGATCACGATGTATTCTGTACCATTCTTGCTCGACAAGGGAAGATATTGTGCAGCCGTGCGGTTGTCGTCAATCAACGCAGGAATATGAGGGCGGTCGGAATAGATGGCACCCTTCTTTGCCAACAGATCGCGTGATATCTCGTCCGAGGAGATCCAGACATGATTGTGTCCAGCAAGATTAACCTGGTAGATGGGACCATACTCTTTTGCCCAATCCGAAAATTTGATAAAGCCGTTCTTCTCAGGAACGTCCGGAACAGAGCCGATAATAGGATATCCTGTAAAGTAGAGAATGATTAGGGACTTCTGTGCCCAACTTTGAGAAGGTGATTGGGACAAGCGACGGATGGTTGCTCTTGTAATGATGGGCGAAACCATACCTTTGGGACCAGGAAGTTTCTTCAGACCGCGCGGTAACTTGCGACCACGACTTGTAATCAGCCGTTTCCAAAGGACTAGTGCACAAAGCACGAGCAAAACAGAAAGAAAAGATAAAACAGCCATGTTGGGACGGACACTGTGGATAAGAAATGGAGTGGTTAGGATGCGTGATTAGAAAATAGCGTCTTGAATAGGCCGTTCATATCAGTGAAGTTGGAAAAGCCTTCTAAAGCGGTGGGCAACAAGCCTTGGTACATATAGAATTAATAATGAAAGGCTGAGACTCCCATCTCGCTGATCCCAGGAGCACGTTGGAGGCAAGGCATCAGGTAATACCGAGTCTCCGACCCCCGCAGATTGAACTGCAGCGTGGCTTACAGTGGAGACACTCAAGGGAGTTGGGATGTGATGATCCTGTTGTGTTCCCAAAGTGCGATATATCTGCACAGCCAACTCGCCTGCTGAAAAGCCTGGGGGCCCCCGATTGGGGGGGAGGGGGGCAAAGAGGTGTATGGGCTCGCCGCGGCTGAACGTTTTTGTTCCCATGTCTGGAAGTACATGGTTGCGGTATAGTGTGAGATGTCATCTAGCAGAAATAGATGTTGCATTCACTGTTCTTTAATGCCCAACGCTTATCACAGGGGAAGTAATGCCGCAGTTGAAGTTTTAGAGCCAACATATAGATCGTTTTAGGTAAAAGAGAGACACAATCTAATCGATCAAGATTCAGAGAAGAAGATAGAGAGATGAGAATATATGATAACGTGTAAACTATGAAATACCACTTGAGCGACATGATGAATATGGAGATTTGTGCGAAAAAGGGAGATATTGGTGATGGAGAGCCAGTGCCTCCAGTGCCGGAAACTGTTCCGATAGATGAGTAAACGCTTGTATTCAACAAAATAGGACCTGATAGACATGGGGAGAGAGACCCGAGTCCCGAGAGAGAATGCAAGAGGGAGGGTTGAGGTTGGAGTGGTGGTTGGTGTTCGGCGTACCAAATGATGTGCCCTGCATGGCGTTCACATGGTTTCCCGGCTAGACTGCCTTGGGATAAGATTGTTCCACGGTTGAAACAGTGCCAAAGAGACCTAGTGCGCAGCCGCACCCCAAGATCAAGATGTCGATCCCGTGCCAAGGGGTACTGCTTATTGACGAACGGGCCAACGATAGAACATATAAATGAGTGCGGAGACCCGACGATGAATGTCCGACCTGACCACTCCCCAAACTCCCAACAACATCCAACCCTTTTTCATCCTTTCCCTACTCTTTTTTTTTTATAGCAGCATCTATGGCGTTCATGGCAAAGCAAACGTTTTTGGTGCTACTGGTTATGCCATTTTTCACCGAATCACCACTCTTTCTGCAGCCACTCCGGCTGGCGTTCTCTACATCATCGGGCAAGCGGTGTCTATGTACACCGATACAACATATCTGAGAGAGATTTCCAGGTCGCCGAAAAGAAAGCTTTGTATAGTTTGTTTTGGAATCCTGTTTAAATCCTTCGTTTGCACGCACTGCCTATCAAGGATAACTCCGAGACAACCGATACCACACCTCTAATAACAGAGTCTTACCGTACAAGGACCTGACGCGCCTCAATTATCGACTTTCCTTTCTCATCTGAAACTTCTCAGCGAGATGCTTATGGCTGCCTGCAGCCTCTCCCGCCTTTTTGCGCCCTGTTCGCCTCTCCCAACCGCCGCCGCCTTCCTCACTACTTAAATTTCACCTCCTACTTCCATTTTGCGGCTGAAATGTGTCCACTGGCTTGGGATTTGTTTCATATATAATGCGTCATCAGGCGTGGACGGAGTATGCTTGATCACGCGTTCGAGGCTGTATGAAGCCTGGGCATGTGAGTAAGTGGCACCCCCCCCCCCCCCCCCCCATGTAGGCTCCTATTTGGCCACGACCGTAAGCCACAATGGTAATCCTCTTCTCGCAGTTACCACGTCAAGGCCGAGTTTGCAGATCAAATTGTGTTGATCCTCGTCACATAGTGTTTTACTGGAGGGAGCGCCTATTCAAAAGATATCCTGCCGCACTTTCAGCTTGTAAAGTGCCAGCCTCGATTTGATTTTCTTTAGTTTTTTCTGTTTTTGAATTTGAAGCGGACTTTCCTAAATTGCCTTGTCACGGTCCCTTCCAGGGAGCGCCATGGTAACTGAACGCTCACACGCTTGGAATGTTGAACCACTCATGTTCCCGCGCCGTATAAACTACTGTAATCCACTGTAAGCCAGTATGCTGCAGTCTGGTTTGATTAATCGGCAGCCGGCAGTTTTTATTTCTTAGCAAAGCTGAGTCTTCGAAAGACGATGTCAGCAAACACGAACCGTCGTTAAGCGGATGAAAGCATCACTAAGGCTGATCAGTAGAAAGGCTTTAGTTAAGTTTGTTTTCTTATTTCGATATTATTGAACCTTTGGGCCTCTTCTATTTTTATATACCCGTAACTGTTGTTTCAATGGTGGACGGTATCTGAAGGATTCCGGCCGGTATCTCTTCTCTACAGATTCTTCGTCCGATACTGCGGTACCATTCGGTAGGCCGGCTAACAGCAAGCCAATCCGAACAAGATGCAGCACGAAAACTGCGCGCATGGATTACTATATATCATACAGTCTACGGCCCACCGCACATGCAGAAGGAATGCATCAGTTTGAACTCGCGCGGCTCTCAGAAATCTGTCGGATGCTCATTGCTCACTCACCTTTCACAGTATTGAAACTGTCCGAAATTAATATGCATGCTCATCCCTTGCTGAAATCCGAGGAGAGGTGGTACAAGCAAACATTGATCCTTACGACGAGGATTGCAAGCGGGTTCGAACTTTACATCCCTGAGCTCTATAAATACTTATAAGTCATCCGGTATTTCTTCTAGCTCAACACGAAGCCGTCGTTCATCTCACAAGAATCGCTGTTGCATTGATCATGTCCCCTGAAATGTCACGTGAATTTTGTCTGGTCAATTCACTTACGATGAAGACTGAGAGGCCTCCAAGGCCCCTTCATTTCGTACTACACTCACCTGAAGTTACCCAACCGTCATATGGAATTCGTCATCTTCTCACCGCTACCGCTTCCCGAATCTGCGAAGCTCAATCTCAAACAGCGATCTTCCACTCAAAAGTCTCACACTACCCACTAGTTGTACAAAGATAAATTATCATCTATGAGCCATCAGTGACCGCTCAGCTCTCAATAGACACTACACTCCGCTTGTACACAGCATTATCACTTCCGAGACAACTCATACAACCATCACCATTTCCCTCTTGAGCTCCAGTCTCGAATTAGCGATTCGACCTCCCGAACCAGATATCACCTGATATATCCCACTCTGGTTATCAATCATCTCTGTCCTAAATTTGGTTTCCGATGACTGCAGTAATCAAGTATAGGTCATATACATCAGTCTCTCACCGATCAATCCTTGCCGCTTTGGAATCCTATCCGTTAACCCGACGTATGGCCAGTATCACCATCAGTCAACAATTTAAGAACCCTAATCCATATTCGGGAGCACGGCGTATACCCGGGCCATTGTGGTGGTGTCCGGATCATCTTGGTGGTACCCGGATCATCGCCGGCGCACCAGGACTGACCTGATCGGTGCAAGCTTACATGATACCACGTGCTTATTACATCGTCCACCGATCCGCAGGAAACGCCTTCTAGAAGCCAAAAAGAGGGATAAAATATCCCTCCATCGGGGTTTCTATTTGTTGGGCGAGCTGGGCTTGGATCATGGATAATTGGAGAGGTCCAGACTTATTGAGACCTTGAAGCTCAGCCTAGTTTAATAATCCTTGAAGGTATCTGAGCTTCCTTCATCTGTACTCAGTTGACCTTGATTCATTTTGCGTTCTTTATACACTCTTATGATTTCTTCGACTCCATTCACTTCATAGGCTCCGGTGGTCCCTCTACGTTTTCACAACGCAAGTTTTATATCGAATAGTAATGCTAATGTAAGCCTGAAGTGAGGGAGAGGGGATATAGATCGAAAATTTATGTATTGTGTGTATGGTCGTGCATTGTGTTGTCCTCTTGTCTTGTTGACTATGAGGGGTATTAAATACATGAACAGGGAACCAAGACTCCTGTAACCTTCCAGTCTAACAGCTAAGGCCAAAAGTGGATGCCTCTCTTTATCTGTTCAGTCAACGTGTTCTCCCAAAGAGGCCCATCTCACTCTTCAACATACTGTGCCCTCTACAAGATATTTTCTGGCCGACTTCCCATAAGTTCCTCCATGCGTTGAAGTTACTCTATCGTACTAAATATCCGGACCCACCGCTTTGACCCAGACTTGCCAACTTTCAATCGAATGATCCGACAATTGTCGAGCTGAATTATACACCCCCTTTATATTTATTGTTTCTTTAAAGATAGGCACTACAGAGCTTCAGGAGATCTTGAAGGAGAAGAGAGTGGCGAAAGCTGCTGCGCAATGGCTCCTAGGAACAAACATACTTGAACACTTCCAAGCTGCAAGGGCTATTACAAAAGAGAATACAGGGGACGGGGCCCCTTCCAACTCACCTAGGCCGTGTCATAATAACCTCTCGGTTGCCTAAGCAGGAGCATTGGCAGATAGAAAACAACAACAATTAGCTAGTGAAACAACTCTCCATACCTATATTAGAATGATTTAGGGGGAGGCAACGACAAAGTTTTGGGACTCTAGAGGGACATTCCTCTAGAGTTGGGTTTACTTTGCTCTGAGCATTGATATTACGTGTTCACAGACCCTATTGCCAACCAGGTAGCACGTTAAATTGAAAATATTATATTTATTGTTTATATAGATGGCAAAAGCTCTAAATATATCAGAAAAGTTATCGATAATTGTTCTTTCCACGTGACGGGTGAGGATACTCTCATACGTGATGAACAGCTTGAAAAAGCCTTACTTCCGCTAACTAAGAACAGATTTCTCATTCAACTAGGAATTCGCCTCGAGCAGTGAGAAGCTTTTGCCCGCAGCATTTTGTTGGGATTGGGTTTCAAATACCATCTTGCAGACCCAGCTACTGGTTGGTGCGTACTCGTAAGAATGCATGCGTATATATAGGAATATAATTTTAGGGATACGATATACAGGTCATGGATCAACTCACGCCCGTCAGCATGCTTACCAACTAAACTTGTCCTACTATATAAACTCAACAGGTTACGAAGATCGAAAGGTATAAACATGCAGGCCTACTATAAATCGCTTACGCTATATATTAAATCTAGAAAGCCTGTACGGCATTCTTCGGGGTGAATGGTTATGGACGAAAGAGCTAGTATATCTTTACATTGCCAATTCGTAAAGGTTCACGAATCTAAGAGTCGAAGCTTGGTTACTCATTAAGGTTGAATCATGTGGGGTTGCTTAGATAGAGTTCAATAAGAGGAATATGCTTTTACATGATTACTTCCAATCTTCAATATGATTCTCAGTTTTCAAACTACTTTAGGCTTTTCCCGTTGACCCCAACATATCACAGCAGCCTTCAACCGCCTCTTGCATCTTTTGTGTCGCCTCCTCAATCACCGCCGTGAAGGGTGCTTTGTTAGCCTTTGCTTGCCATACATCCTGGCACGGGTTGTTCAGCACCTTGTTGATGTTAATCTTGCTAACACCATGACCGATACACTTCTGGAAGATCTCTGTGGTGAAAGGATCAGCACCGTGTAGCACCAGCCTAACGTCCTGGCCGACCTCCTCGTTGATAGCTTGCAGCCTCTCATACTCCAACTGAATGCCACGGGGTCCATAGTTCCCATGAACGTTCCCGAAAGATGGCGCAAGCCAGTCGATTCCGCAATTGACAAACTCTCTGGCCTCCTCAGGCGTCGTCAACAAACTCTCCAAGTCCTCAGTATCCCCCACGCCATCCTCACCGCCCACAATTCTTCCCGGTTCAGCCTCACACGCGATCCCGCGCGCATGGCAGTACTCCGTCAATTCCTTGGTCAACCGCAGATTTTCTTCCTTTTCATAATGGCTCATATCAATCATGATGCTATCGAAGCCGCCCATATCCGCTGCCCGCTTCACAATCTCAGGCTCCTGGGCGTGATCCAAGTGTACAGTTACGGGGACTGAGGCATTGCGCGCGGCTTCCGCGGCCAGATGCACGAGGCAGCTATTGGCGTAGTGAATGGCCCAGGGGAAGAGCAGGATCATGGCCGGGGAGCGCTTGGCTTCGGCGGCGCGGACAGTAGCGAGGATGCCTTCTGTATTGTAGCAGCACATGGCTGGAATGCCATAGTTGCCGGTTGCGGCGGCGTCGAGGACGGGGAGGGCGCGATTCTTCTCCATTATGAAAACTACGCTCACTGGAGGATACAGATGTGAGGGAAAGCCTTGAGAGGAATGGAATGAAAGGAGAGGGAGGTTGGAGTGGTGTGAGCTGTGCTATTGAGAAACTGCGAGAATCTGAGGGAATTACTTGAGAAGAAGTTTAACGATTCCATTCATTCTCAAACAAGCCTCATCTAATTCAGTCTCGGGTTCCTTCATCGGGTATTCCCCTTTCTTTTCTTCCCCTCATCCCGCAAAAAGAGTTGAGGCGGGGACATTTGCCGGACCCAAATACCCCACCAACACCACCAACACCAACTTTGTCATAGTGCGGGCATCATTGTACCTGAACACGACTTCACATTCATCCCGACGACCACTTTTGCCGGCCCGGCATACAGCATCCTCGTGTGATGCAAAAGCCGACAATATAATAGCAGCAGCTTCAATGAGCCATTTCCGGGGCTAAGGATGACGTTAACTTGGCACCTTGGGTATAATGAATGGGAAAAGCTTGGTCGGGCGACTTCATGGGCAATTCGACTCTTGCCGTTGTTTCTTTTGGCTTATCATCTCGCATTCTCGGGTCATTGTTTGAGCTTGGTTTCTTGAGTCATTTCTGTAGGGCAGGCTTTCAAATCGCCAAGGGGATTTGATGAACACTTTTCCGTCTGGAAGGGTATTTTCTGAACTCCTACATTCTCAGTCAATACTCCTAATACTATTCATACCTTTCATTCTTTCTATACAACCCTTCTATACATTTCCCGTAAGCTTCAATCTATCCTCAATTCCCCTGCCATCATGTCCTCCAAACCTGCCATCGGCTTCTGTGGTCTCGGAGCCATGGGCTTCGGCATGGCCACCCACCTTGTCAAGCAAGGCTACACAGTTACTGGCTTTGACGTCTACGGACCAACCCTCGAACGTTTCACAAAGGCAGGCGGCCAGCCCGCAACCACTCTTGCTGCGTCCGCAAAGGACAAGCTCTTCTATATATGTATGGTAGCCACCGCGCAACAAGCACAGTCCGCGCTGTTCGACTCCGAGGACTCCATCGTTAAAAGCTTGCCGGAAGGCGCGACATTATTGCTGTGCTCGACGGTTCCGGCGAGTTATGCGCAGAGCGTGGAGAAGCAGTTGAATGATGGAGGGAGGAGTGATATCCACTTCATCGACTGCCCTGTCTCCGGTGGCGCTATCCGCGCAGCGGACGGCACTCTCTCCATCATGGCCGGCGCCTCGCCCGCCGCCATAGAAAAAGGTAAATGGTTACTCGACGAGCTCACCGCACCCAGCAAGCTCTTCATCGTCGAAGGTGGAATCGGCATGGGAAGCAACATGAAAATGGCTCATCAGGTACTGGCCGCGATTCAAATTCTCGCGACGGGCGAGGCGTTTGGGTTTGCGGCGAGATTGGGACTGGATGCGAAGGAGGTGCGGGAGAAGGTGGTGGGAAGCGAGGCGTGGAGCTGGATGTTTGAAAACCGGAGTAATAGGACTTTAGCAGAGGATTTCTTTCCGGGGGCTAGCGCGTTGGGTATAATTTTGAAGGATGTGGTGAGTCCTTCTCTCGCGATTGGGACCGATCCCCCATTTCATCTGACCAAAAACTCCAGGGCATAATAACCTCCATGGCGCGTCTAACCTCCTTTCCCCTCCCCCTCTGCACAATCTCCGAACAAGTCTACACCTCTGGCCACAACCTCGGCCTCACCCCACACGACGACGCCATGATGGTGCGCGCTTATTTCCCAGACCCAGTCTTCAGCGTCACATCCACTCTTTCCTCATCCGAAAAAGAAGGGAAGTTGAAGTCTGTCCAGGACCTGCTGGTCGGTATTCATCTCGTCTCCGCCGCCGAGAGTCTCGCGTTTGCGAAGTTTTTGGGACTGCCGTTGGCGCAGCTGTATGAGTTGGCGGTTGATGCGGCGGGCGGGAGTACCATGTTTAAGGAAGAGGGAAAGCTCATGATTGACGTGCTTGAGGGCAAGGGTGGTGATGGCGGACGGAAAATTGCGGATGTGGTGGATAACTTGAAGAAGGCTGTGGAAGAGGCACAGAAGGTGAGGTGTCCGGCTTATTTGGGGGCTGGGGCCTTGAATGCGCTGTTACTGGGACAGAGGAAGGGGGAGAAGGCGAGCGATGTAGTGAGGTTTTGGATGTAGGGATACTATTTCTGAACACAACCCAAGTAGGCTCTGTGTATGCATAGGATTTTCTTCCGATTCTTGCTGGGTTCCACAGTTAACAACAACATTATCACGTCCATCAGAGTGATTTAAATTATGTGGAGTGCCGAGATGAGAGCATCGAGCAACAAGTGGAGGTCAGTCACGCTCAGAGTTTTCAGAGTCGCCAGTGCCCGCTTTTCCATCCTATTTCTTCATATTCTCAATACACGCATCCCTTCCTGTTCCCAGATTACCTCATAGTGAGCCTGCGGAATATGAACACAGTCATTGAGCCTACACGCAGGGCAGCTGGGCGTGAGACTTTAGTTTCATGGAGCAGCTATCCCTAAGCAGTGAAGATTCTGAGGTGAGTTACGCCTTCCCATGCCATCTACAAATGTTTGTTGCAGAGTTTCTGAGTTACTATCTAGCCCTATGTGGATTTACGTGAGCAGTTCTGCGTCACTCACTTCTGCCGCTCACAATCACCAAATGCAATTCACCACCACAGGCCCCTGCCACTCCTCTGACAGCTGTCTAGAAACCCATTCTGAAAACCTAGCTCTCCAGCACCTCAATATGACTGCCATTCTCTCCTTCCACCATCAATCTCGCCTGCTCACAGCTGCAAACTCACCTTCACCTCTCAATCACGCTAATCGTTTCTAGTTTAGTGTGGGACATCAGAACTCACTCTTCCAGCTTATTCAACAATAGGAGGCTCCCCTATTCGAATGTTATTGTCGCTACCAGCTTCGTTTTTTTCTTAGCCCCTTGTCGCTTGTGTTTAAGTTTGAAGGCTTTCGACGAGATTTCGGTCTTTCTTCTCTTCTTAACCCCCAAAAGTTTTTGGGTTGTCACTCTTCAGCATCTTCAACAAACTTCATATTTTCTGTCCTATTTACTCTCAAGCCACTCTCATCATGATTCATCTCAAACGTCTTCCGACTCTGACCGCCTTCACCGAAGTCCGCAGCAAGAAGCCCAAGGCCCCTATCACTCGCGTCCCGGAACTGCCTCCACCCATCGTGGCTCAGGATCTTAGCACCGTCACCAGGGCCTTCCGCGAAGCCCACATCAAATTTGTTTTGCTTGAGATGATTTATACCCTAGTGTTCCACCAATCACTCGTCCATTTCTTCGAGCAAGATGCCGGTGGCATCACAGCCCATTTCCTCCTCACCCGCCTTACTGGAGAAATCGTTCCATCCAACAACAACGGCCAATTGGCAGACAGTACCACTCATGACGCCACCCACCGAAGCCTCAACAATTTTGAAGACCTCTACTATCTTCTCCTCGCGCGTGTCAAAGCCATGCATGCCGAACTCCGCCTCCGGGTCAATAACGGCTTCATGGCGCGCACCACCATCCTTCATAGCAAGGGTTCCAGCGATGGGGAATACTTCCGCAGCATCACTAGGAGGTTCACTGTTGCCGATGCCTTGAATCAGCTTTCTCTTTTTTGGTGCATTCTCAATGACCCTGATTTGGTCAAGCCTTTGAATACCGTGGTCAAGATGCAGCACATGAACATTCAGAGCCACGCCCCTTGTAAAGGGAAGCCCGAGGAAGAAAGATGGACTTGTATGAATACAGAGTGGAAAGAGAGCGATTGGAAGGAGATTCAGGGCTTGAAGTTCATTGGTAGTTGGAGTCCTGGGATGATCGCTTGTCATTTGGAGTCGAGGTTTAAGAGGGTTTGAGATGAGACTTTTGACGGGTGTTATGCTGGCTGAATGCCCTCTTTCTATCAAATTTGGTGATGCGCTGTATCAGTATGGTGTTAGAATCGGCAATTTTCAACAGTATTTGGCGGAAAGTTTAAAACTAGTTCTTTTCGTATTACGAATGATAATTTATGAGCTCTGTAAGCCTGTCGTTAGAGATATATAACATGAGTTGAAGGTGTGCATTGTGATGATGGCTGTGTCTTCACCTGAGCTGAGGTTGTGAGGGGCATTATATACATGAGTAGGGAGCTAAGGGTCATGTGACCTTTAGGCTGACAAATTCTACTACTTAACTTTCCGCTCGTTTGCTAAGTGATCAAGTGCCCTTATTTTGAAACCTCGTTAAGTCTCTATGTAATTGTGCTAAATTGTTCCATGACATCAATGACCTTACCATGTGGGAGCGAGAAATACCTAGCTATGCCACATATACCAGTTTTGGCCCAGCATCGTGCTTTACGCTGTATTTTCTGTATGATGTATCTTACGTTTGGTCTCCTACTTAATTATTCTACTGAATGGACTACTTCCAAGTATACTTCCTCGTCTGGCATGGTCTTTTTAAATAAGTTCCCCTTACCTCTAAATGTCCTATGTCGCTTCATTCTCTTATTCCCTGTATTCACATACATCCTGATTAACCCCCTGAACTACTTATCCTTCTCTATAGTTTCTTATCTCTCGCTTCTGTACCTTCACGTGCTGGGAATCAGATAGAGAAATTTGAATAGTGTGGAGCTCACAGCCTCCTATGGACCAGACCACAGGCAGCTTTACAATTCTGTACTGAGGCTGGGAGAGTTGGGGTCAAAGGGACATCAAAGGAAAAACTTAACAAAAGGGAGGAACATAAGCCTGGTAAGTAGTGAACGGGCTAGGAAGTTGCGCGCCGTCGAATTACCTCAAGATCGACCGCCCTCTGGAAGGCACCCTCCATCCTTTACCGCCGGGAGGGTTATGGGTAATGCGAAGCAGCCTGCTGGGCCTGGAAGGGGTTGTGGGGCGTGGTATATAATAGGAGCGATGGATGACTCCAGGGTACCCCTTCTATGCTATTTGCGCACGCGTAGAAAGGACGCATGGTGGAATCGCAGACTCCTTGCTTGGAGACAGTTCTCTGTGAGTGCAACAGAGAGCTGATGGCCACTATGCGTGGTGAGAGATGCAATGGGCGGAGGATCACACCCTCTTCAAGGTACACATAGGTAGTGGGCTTGCTGGTCCATAGCTCATTATGGAACTTCCACCCGGAGAAGCCAGAATCGTGGAAAGGGGACGTAAGTGCGCAAGTTACATTCGACCCTGGCTGTATGCTACATCTTTATAGCACTATGATATATATGTATCCTGAGAAAGGAAACCACCCTCCCCCAAATCCTACTTGAAAAATAGTCTAACAGGAAGTGGGAAAATAAATTGTCCGCCTAGCCAAGAGAATCCTGGAGCAGCGCGATGAAGGACTGAAACCGCTCACGGCTTGGAATAGATGGCACTTGGGATGTACAAGCAGGTTCTGCTAACTATGGGTGTAACAGATGTGTCGAAGCAGAGAAAGAGAACGGGCTATCTAGACAGGGCGCTGAGGAGCAAATGTGATTTTTCCTCTATAAAGAGTCTTCCAAAATAGATAGTGGAGTCTGCTTGGGACTTTGTGGACCACTTCGGACATAAAACTAGAGTTAATAATAATGATATCATTATTATCATTCAAATATAACGTGCTCCCTGGTTCACCCGATATCAGCGCTTCCGCCACAACGATTCACTCCATCCCAAGCTCCTCACTGCGCTCTACATTCTCCCTTTTGACGAAGACCTCAAGGTCCCAAACCAGTATCGCTCCATACCGTCTCTTCTTCGCCGCCACCACGATCTTACCACCTCCAGGAAGCGTTTCTGTCACACAGTCTCGAAAGAGCAGGGACTGATCCGTGTCCGTTGCGTCAACGGCTTCATTCTGTATGTTGCCGTAGGAGAAGTCATTGTTTCGGCAATCCGGATCAAGATGGAGCCAGAATGTCCCCGCAAGTATTCCAAAGGCGATCAAAATCCTGTGAGTCTGATTGCTCAGAAGCAGACCGGTGGCATCATCATAAAGAGGCAGTTCAGGTAAGTCTTCCAACATCATGGTCGGTGGATTCGGTTCAATCAGCTTCTTTCCCAAGAACTGGACCTGATATCTATCCTGGTCCGCCGGAAACTGAGTGAAGCGGATTATATGGGGTGCTTTCCTAGCTATGTTATCGTATAGTGCTCCTTCAAAGCCCACGAGGTAAATCTTCCTGAATCCAAACTGCTGAGTGCGCTCCACAGATATTCGTTCGATTAGCTTCACGTACAACCGCTCGTATCGTTCGTTATCCTCTTCGGACTGCTTCAACCATATGCCAACACGCTCCGCCGTGTGTCTGGGACCCTGGAAACTACAGTTCAGCAATGCTAGAAACAGGGTCGGGCTGTTCGGGTCCTGCCACAGAGGCAGCTCGATCTGGATCCCCCGGTTCGTCATAGCATAACTAGATCCCTTTCTGATTCCGCATGTTTGGATGTTCCCGCCGGACACGAACGCAGTCGGGGAGTGTGAGAGACAGTTACGATGCACGGTACAGTCAGTCTTTTGAGCACCTATCCATGCAAAAATGCTGTGGTCGCTGGAGACCTTCATGAGTTCCAGTTGCAGGCGAACGAATGCTTTCTTGCCCTCTCCGTATAGTAACGGCATATTGATGTCGAATATTCCGAGAAGGCAGTATGCCGTATCTTCCTCCCTTGTCGTTTCTCTACTGGAGGCCCAGCTAAACCGTTCTGCAATACTGGCATGGGTCACGTTTCTCCGGTCGCATAGAAAACCGTGTTCAATCCCAGTAGCATAAGAGACTGCGTCCAACAAGCTCGATTTGGTCCCAATACGCTCCCAATCCGAAGTGTAAAACTCCACAACGGAGGGCGCCAGCAGTTCCTGCAATGTCCAACCCCTCGTGAACCACCGGCTGTCCCCGAACCTCGACGTCACTTCTCCGCTCAGAACATCGGCAAGATATGCGTAGCAGATATCTGCATCCCAGTACCACCTATACATGGAGTTGATGGCTTCGGATAGCTCGGAGCTGCTCCTCTTGTCGATACAACAGGTATCGATCCAAACATACTCGAAGCCGTCTGAAACAGCTTGCTCACAACAATATTTTATTTTTCCATAACCGGGCATATATGGTGCATGCGGCTTGTCAATGTCCTCAAAGGTGACTTCGCCCTCGCTCCATGTATGTGAAAGAATCACATATGGGGGTATGTTGCTTGAGAAGGACTCCAGTTTCAGGGTATGAGCGTTTAGGAGCCGCATTATAGTAGCGCAGGGAAAGGAGGATTACCGAAGGGACGGGCAGAGCGCGTTTCAGAAAGGTTGAAGGAAACGACCTCACCATGTATGAGGTTTAACGTTATGCGGCCGTGCACTCTTGCATGGAAGCGAGGGGCCTTGCAGTGGATCATCAACTTTTACTCAAACCTTCATCATATTGCACTTGATGCTTCGGTGGGTGATCCCGCTTCTGGACTTGAGTTGAAGCGAAGACTGTGCCGAGTGCGTGTTTAGAGGGGCGAGGAGAAAGAGATATGATGATGGTCTATGTGGGTAACCCTTCATATTCTTTCGGTCTCAGAAGAAAGGGATCTCAGTGACACCGTATTGTGCAGCTATTCCCGAGCGCTTTGACGTTTCACCTGACATAGTAGTATAAGTAGTTTGAGGGGGGTATAGGACTGTATTGTCGACTGAGTTGTTGACTAGAAGATCTGAAGAAGTATGAAGTATGTATATATACATGATATGTAGTGCCAAGACAGCGTTAGGATGCCCCGACCATGTGTGGTCTCGGCTTCACACATAGTAACAATAAACAAGGCCATGAATGGCTGGAATCCAAAAATATAATAGTTCGTACCTGTCGTGAGTTGTCTTCGCAATAGACCGAAGCATGAAGGATGGGGTTTACTAGCCGGCGATCGATGTATATTAAGGAAAGTGCATTAGAAAGTGTTATCCAGAAGCTTACATGCCGGTTTGACATTCCACTCATGTAGACATGCCCTGAACATACCTCAGCTCTATAAGAGGACACATATATAACGCGCCTTTCCCACTCATACGGTCTGTTCTCGTCCCAGGGCAACATAACATCATTCACCACCTGATGGCCAAAAAGGATTCCATAAACATCCGTTCCAAAGAAAGGCACAAAATCGGGGCAATGACGCTGTACTGGGATAGAAAGATGCTGAATTGTTGATAGAGAACACTGAGAGGAGAGAAATCCGGGAATGAAATAGGTAGAACGGTATAGACGCGCAACAGTGTTCATCAATCTTCTGTTATTGCGAACGTGCTGGGGCAAAGAAAGGCGGTCCTGAAGCTCATGTGCTGGGGAATATAATAATCAGTAAGGCCCATTGCCATGTTCCCTGGCTTCAGGTGAAGATGGAGGAGCGGACGGGAATGGGATCTCAGGTTAAAGTTTGTAGAGGTCATAGAGTAGGAGATGATGGCCTGCTACTTGATCTTACCTAGGTGCATGGCATTATGTTCAGATCATGGGATAGAAGCCTATGATAGCAATGTCAATGAGAAGAGCCCCCCCGGGTGCCATTCAGCACTCAACCACGTGCGTGGCGACTATCACAATTTCAACCTCCCCTTCCCATTCCTTGAACACCGGAAACACTCCTCACTTCCATTCTGGGATACTACAAGGCATGCAAGGCAGCTGCACACATGCAATACGTGGAAACCTGCAGGTCCACGATCCTGCAAGGGCGACTATCGATTCACGAGTCCCGCGCGTGTGCATCACGTAACGTGTTTGTTTGCTGCAGGTCTTCCCAGTGTCAATTTCACATTCAAGTGGTCTTAGATTATACATAGTGAAAATCCCCCACGCACAACATAGTGAAGTGATGAGAAAGTTTACGCGAAGCAGATCCCCGAATCTAGACTCCACAGCGGGGGCTCTCTTGTACGGCCGGATAACCAAACCAGAGGGGAGATTGGGAGACTTGTCCGCATCCGGGTTCAAGATTCCGCATTCAGCTCCGTGGCTGAAGACAAGATGGGTAAGTTCCGGCCCGCATTCGGTTGAAGGGTAATGGATAAAATCATAAGGAAGACAAATTTCTTTATCGGCGAGGCGAAAGCGAAAGTGCGATAAGACGGGAGGCCACTCTCCATAACTTCAATGTATTGCCAAGATATGACAATGGTGGGAATACGTCGTCAAGATCGACGTCAATAACTGCTCCGCTAAGGCTAGCCACCCGATTCGCATAAGATTCCCAGGGCTGTCAATAAAAACCCAGGGTACAACCCTCAAGCGCTCAGCCTCGGAGACAAACGTCCAGTATCTATCACATGGCCGGATGGGAGACAGCAGCACTCTGAACTAGGCCGAATCCCGGCACCTAGTTGTTGCGCAATGAAAACAGCTTGGAAGCAAAACAGAGCAACCATGCTCGACTCTTGATTCGAAAACAAAGTCCTCTTGCTGCTCCAGGCTAGCAAGTCAGGACAGGGTATAATGTTGGGTATACGTATCATCATTCATAAGAAAAGGCAACCATCTGTCATCTTCAACATGTGTTCCACCTAAATTGACTCGTGCCATACCCCTCCATAGCAACAGCATCTCGTACCCACCCTTCTTCTCTCATTCACGCACGCTGCCATCCTCTAACTTCCCATTAGTAACTCCATTTGAGATCGACCACCTCTTCATGGCGCATGCATAACCGGTTCCGCTCAGGGTTGATTGTCACTTTCTCTGTTTCTTGGGTCGAACTTGGCTACGTCTCGTGCTTCATCCACCCGGCATATTCAGCCCTTCCACTCGGAGAGGGTCCTCCCGGAGGTTGATACATAACCTGTGGCCCGTTCCCCGGAAGAGGTCCTCCCTGGTCCTGATACGGTAACCCACTTGAAGCAGCAGGGAAGTCCGGCATTGGATACCGAGGGTCATAGCCTTGAGAAGGCTGTGGGGGCGGAGGTTGCATCTGAAAAGTTTCATGCTGCAAACCGGCATTAACGGAATGGCTGTGCTGGATCGGGTGGCCAGAGACATGGGGTTGAGCACGCGATTGTGACGGAGGTTGTGTATAATGTTGGTTTGGGGTTGCTTCGTAGGAACGGGGAGTGGTGGGGTGGCTTTGTCTTGCGGAAGCCGAGGGATATGTAACAAGGGGCCCAGTGCCGGGCCCATAAAAGGAGAAGTCCTCAGCCTGGGATACTGGAGGGGCAAAGTTGAGCGAATGCATTTGTTGTGAGATGTTTGGTGCATTAGGGAGCTGCGCACCCGCCTGGGCAGACAGCTGACGGGTTAGTCTATTGCTGGATCGGCTGGGGGAGAAAAAGACATACCATGGAGCTTGGCCCTGCGCCTGGGGCAAAGTCAACAGGAAGGATCGCAGGAATGTCCGGACTGAAGGGACTCGACGACGCTGGGACATTTTGAGGAAGGTTGAGGCCCTGTGGAAGAGGCATGGTGGGAAGTTCATTTGCGATCCTAGAAAGTAAAAGGGGGAGATAGCGGTACCCGCCGCCGCGTAGTGAGGACATGAGGATGAGGAAGCGTCTGAGGTAGTCTCCAGGATCTATAGTGAGTGTAGCTTGGGCCCTTGCAGCGCAAAGTGTCACATCAATGAGACAAGATGCGACATCGAAAAGCTTTGCGATCTGTGTTCTGTTAGTATACAGAGCTTGCGACGCAAATGTGGCCATAAGAAAGCTCGGATGGATTTGTCTGGATCGAAACGTGACCAGGATATATTGCTCGTTCGCGCATTACGCCCATAATAACGGCCTTTCTTTGAGAACTTTCAGCCTTTTCTAGCTATAAATCGAGCTGACCTCGTTGCACATTGGTCCCCCTCCCCTCGTGAAAAGACTCAGGTCAAGAGGGATGGGAGGCAATCGGTAGGGACAGAGGGATTGTAGGATGTATAATTGGGTAAAGAGGAAATTTGTACGTACTAGACCAACACCGTGCACCTCCAGTGCTTGCGCCCTGTAGGATGGTATCACAGATGTCAAGGCGCGTGCAATCTCTAGGGGATAGTAGTACGACAGCGCACTATCCGCTGCCACTCCGCTGACCAGTTGCCGACGCACGGAAATCTGCCAGACCATTATTCGGAGCCAGTGCTGGGTTACATGTAAATCGGCAGCTTGTTCTTCAGTGGTTTGCGGATAAGCTGGGACTGCTTCAACCAGCTGACTTTGTACATCGGTAACTATCGTGAGCCATTTGCTATTCTCCATACCGATGATTGACGTAGGCCCATTATTCCACAAACTATACAACCTATCGTCGAAAATACCGTAAAGCTGCGTAAGCATCTCGAAGCCAGTGGCAACCAGCTGATCGCTCGCGTCTTGATTAGACAGCGGGGGAGAATCGACGGTCGCAAATAAAGAAATAGGGCGATGCTTGTGCAAGGCTTGCATTCTGTTGTCCGGGCAAAAAATTAGAACAGCGATTAATAACAAAACGACCGGGAAACGCGAGACCCGAACATTTACCTCTCAGCCAGCATCAGGTTCCAGTAAAGCGCCCTCTTTTTCTCCATATCCCGGGGGTCAGACCTGTAAAATTCTTTGACAGGCATCCCCAGGAGCACCGCCAAGGTAGTTGCTTCTCGAAGATAAGCCCATGCTTGATTGACCTTCTCTAGACCAAAGTAGCATCCATAATACAGAAAAGACGACAAAACAGACAAATGAGTGGGAGCTTCGAAATAAGCGATCTGTCCACGTAGACGAATGGACTCATCGAGGATGTAGTGACCTATCTCGACATTGGATCGAAGAGCTAGATCTGGACGTGGTAACAGATGGGAAGGAACCGCCATGTTTGCCTGGATGATGACGAAGGCGCAGAGGGCGAGAATCATGCAATTGGCCTCCATGGAGTGGTCGATGTTGTTGACGATGCGATCGACATAATCTCGGTGCAATATGGGTAGAATGGGATATACCGCAGAGAAGTAGCACTGGACACAGGTCTGAACGAGAAGAGGACATGACTGAGCGGTGGTGCGGGAAAGCGTGGACTGCCTTGAACTCTCATTAGCCAGCGAGGTCGAGAAGGCGATAGGGGAGAGTGCAGCCTGCCGTTGGTTCTCTCGAAGCTCCAGAAGAACCTTGGCCCTACTCCCTTTCGGGCCCTTCTTCTGTGGAATAGCATTGTAAGTGCAATCCAACCCGGCCGAAATACAGCATCTGCAAGCATTTTTGCCCCTGTCGACGATGCACTTAACCTTTCGACGGTGACAACTGTTACGAAATGAGTGGTAGTCGAAGGGAAGGACATGTATAGGGGGTGGGAGGGGAGGGGGAAGGGGGAAGGG